>BGPR01041116.1:0-13730 GCA_013235015.1 Araneus ventricosus | reverse complement strand
TAGATTGGCTAATTTTCCTTGAAATGGCAGATGACTGCTTCAATTATTCAAATTTTTTTTTTTAAGAAGTTGTGTTCTTTGGACCTCAAACAAGCCCATTATCACAAATTTGAGTGCCCTTAGATAGAGTAATTTTGCATCCCATCACGAACCTCAACTTGGAACTTCTTTGCATCATTTGTGTACCCATCATATTCAACAGTACACACCACTACAATTTGGTGCTTTCATGGTTGAATATTATTATATGCAATGTGTTTTATATATATTAATTTATATATATAAGAATACAAATATTATATACAAAAATTATATATAAACAATGTTCTGAATGGGGATAGTTGAGTTCTAACCACCCTCTATTTTGATGTAAAATTGTGATGCAGCACTCTGAAGTACTGTTTATCTAAGAATTTTAAATTAAGTAAATTTCATTGCATTCCAACTAGGGATGTAACAAATAGTGAATTGGCCGAATACCGAATATTCAGCCAAACTTCAGACCCAATATTCAAACAATATTCGGCTGCCGAATACCTAACTTTTGAAAACATTTTACTTTTGATTTAAATAAAATACTGCTCAAATTTTAATTGAAAAAATTGACTTTTTTATTATTTGCATGTTTAAAACATATTAACACCTTGATGCATTTTGTGTAATGTTCCAAATATCTTAATAACAATAATAAAATCTGATAAACTTTATTCATTTTGAACTTGCTAAACAGAAGTAAAAAAAGTCATCTTTGCAGAGTGTGGCAATGACAAATACAAAAGAAAATTCAGTGGATAAATTAAAGTTATTAGAAGCAAATTCTATTTTGATAAAATTTCTAATAGCTATGAAAGAGTGTCTACTTAATTGGTGGTGGTGGGGGAAATTCCAAGATTGGCAAATTTAGCAAGAAAATATCTTTCAGCTCCTGTACAGTAAAACCTGTTTAAAACGGACACTTTCAGAAATGGAATCCTGTCTTAAACGGAAAAATATTTGGTCCCATCAGAAATCCTCATATACTATTTAGCCCTGTATGAAATGGATTCCTGTCTAAGCGGAAAATTTTTCTAGTCCCTTTAGATTCCGTTTAGTACAGGTTTTACTGTTTATACTGAACACTTATTTTCTGAAGTTCGTAATATATATTTATGAAACCAAACAGAACATACATCTTCCTGAAAATGCTGAACAATTATTGATCTTGCCTCGTAATTTCAGGCTTTACAATCATAAATGATACACAACATTATTCAATACACTTACAGTAAAACCTATACTAAACGGAACCTAAAGGGACTAGAAAAATTTTCCGCTTTAGACAGGAATCTGTTTCATACAGGACTAAATAGTATATGAGGATTTCTGATGGTCCAAATATTTTTTCCATTTAAGACAGGATTCCGTTTCTTACAGTGTCCGTTTTAAACAGATTTTACTCTACTTATAATGCAACTTAAAATTGGGTAAAGGTTGGGACATTTTTTAATAAATGCACCGAATAGTAATTCTGCAAAGTTATTTATTAAATACATTTAAAGGCCCACTTTAAAAAAATTATCACTCTGAATGTATTCGGCCAGCCGAATATTCATCAAAAGGGCTGAATACCGAATATTCGTTACATCCCTGATTCCAACCTATTCCTAGGGTATATTAACCAATGAAGCTACTTTGAACTAATCTTCTGAATTGTATCTTAGAGAGTGCAAATTCAGATGTTTCAATATAATCACCGAATTTTCAGATCTGAAAATATCTTGAGATTTTCGCATGTAGTAGTTTCAAAATCATACCCACAATATGAGAAGAAATGTATTTTGCACTTGCCCTTTGTATTGGGTGTTCAGCTTATTTGGCTGGAATATTGGCTTTTTAAGCTATAATCTTTCACTACATAGCTGTTAAAAATCCGTTCTCTATTACATGATGAAGCCGAATTATACGTGCATAATAAAAACTGAAAATTTCCAAAAAAAATGGTTTTAAAATATTAAAAAATGAAATATAAGTTAATGATTTAAAGTGAATGGAGCCAGAAATTTGAATTCAAAAACAATACTTGAAAGGTATATTACTTAGTGCTAATGTTTATTATGAGATGAAAGTGAAAAGTGCTTTGGAGTTAGTGTCCAAATATAATATTTTTTTCCTCCAAAATCATAGCTTTAAAAAAAACTAAGAAACAATTTAAAGATTTGATTAATTATTGGAATTGGTTTGATTTTCGTAACGAAATTAAGAGCATTATTACATTTTATTTTATAAAATATTTTGAAAAAGTCTTCACATTAAAAGAAAACTTACATTATTACCAAATTGGTATGATTAGAAACACATTTCTCTGAAATTTAAGGTGATGTAAAAATCAGTTCTGTGCAAAAATATTTTCCGAAGTTATTGTAAAAAAATCAAAATCCTGCTTCATTTTTCTTGAATAAATAAAAATATCTTTTGTAAGGCTTTCTGGTACACTTAGTTATACTCCAAAATATGTTTGTACCAAATTTGGTAGCTGTAGCTCCAATGGTGTGTGCTATAGAGATCTTTATGCTTGACCTGATTCAATATCTCAAAGTTTACTGTAATAATAAGTAATTAATTTTAATAAAACTCAAAATTTGACTGGAATTCTAATCTTGATTATTAAATGCACAATGAGAGATCTTTTTCAATTTCACTTAATTGTCATGGGTATGCATATATGCCTTGCAGAGTGTATGTGTTACCTGTCAAGGGCTCATATACAATAGAGTCATGCTAATCCAGACCCCACTTGTCTGGACATCCATTTAATCCAGATGGGACTTTAACAAAAATCTACATCAGTTCTTGTTAATCCTACATCAGTTTGTAGGTTAAAAACTTAGGTCTATATATACAGTAGTATTAAAACTAAAGCTGTAGGAAAAATTGTATGTATTTAAGAATTAAAACTTCTGTTTTTATAAAACATCTAAAACTTGCATTATGTGAATTTTTTAAGGCAAATTTCCATTTAATCCGGACTTTCGGTGATCCGGAGTGAATTTTAATCCCATCTAATCCAGATTAGCGGAAATACATTCTTCTGTAATTTGTTGCTCACCATATATCTAACGCACTACTTTGGAATGCAATAAATTGACCTTGAACAAGGGTTCTTGGACATGCCTTTGTCTTATAATAGAGAAGTGGGTTGTTAGTATAAATGTGACAATAAAAATGTGTTATTTTGGGCTCAGGTGGCATTGAGGAATGAATTCTGTAAGATTTCATCAGCAGTTAAGGGGTTAAGTGATACTTCAACTCTAAAACCTAAATTGTATTTCGATTCAGATGATGGTGGGTGATTAATCCTAATATTAGGAGTGAAGCACAGTTTAACATCCTCTGTACTATTTTACTAGTCCTTCAGTTACTGCCATTTGCTCCTGCTATTCATCTTCTACATACCGAATATCCGTCCAAATACGCGCTTTTTAAAAACATTTCCCTTTTGAATGTAAATAAAATATATCACAAATTTTAAATGAAGAAATAATTAAAGGTTAATAAAGTTGATTTTTTAAATTATTGGTCAATTTTAAAAAATGTTAACACAGTGGTGTATTTTTGTAGCATTTCAAATACCTTAATTCCAGTAATAAGATATGAGAAAACCTCTAAATTTTGCGATTGCTTCACAGAAATAGAAGAGTCATCATTGCAGAACATGGCAGTGATAAACTCTGAAAAAAGTTCAGTGGATAAACTAAAGTTATTACAGTGCGTATCAGAATTTTAAGCACTACAATAATTTTAAAATAAAACTTCAAATATCCACTTTATTTCACCATTATGTCAAAATGAAATATGTCTATTGCATTTTGTATATGTCAAATGCATTTTGTATATGCAAATGCATATACAAAAATGCAATTTTAAAGTCATATCAAACTTTATTAACTTTATTTTTAATCAGAAGTTTTGAGAATGGAACGAAAATTACTGTGTTAAAAGTTAAAGCACAAAACTGCTTTTATGCAATTTAATGAAATCATACAAGCAGTTGCACACATATGATATCTAGATATATAAGAAGAACCTGACTTTTGTTTGACATTAGTTCAAAATGGCTAGGTGTAAAGAATTTTCATATTAGGAAGCATAAATAATCTGGTGTATGGGAGCAAAACAAAAGTGCATTTCTCTGAAATTGTAACTGCTTTAAAGAGGTTAAAATGAGGAGTTTATCAAATATTAGCTTGTGGTAAAAACTTTAAACGAAAATCTTGTTCTGGAAGGCCACGAGTGACCAGCTCTCGCGATGACATGCACATCAGGATCTTGGCTTCAACTAGGAATTTTGCTCTTTCTTGAATTAAAAATATCATTGGAGGACAAATATTGAAAAAAAACTATTCATAGAAGAATTTTAGAATCAGGGTATATGAAAACCCCCAAGATGCCTCTATCACCTGGCTTGACACCACACCATAAAGAAGCTTGATTAATAGTAGGCCAAACAGCACATGTCATTTGGTGATTTGTGGCTTATTGTTATATTCAGCGATGAAAAAAATTGTAATTTGGATGGACCTGATGGGATTGCATGCTATTAGCATGAACTTCGAAAAGAACTAATAAGCATGTTTAGATGACAACATGGTGTTGGATTCTGATGGTATGGGCAGTGGTTTGTTTCAATAGTCAGACCTTCCGAGCTTTAATCAGGGTTGAAAACAATCAGAAAACTACCAAGAGACACTTGCCGGTCATTTGGTTGAAATTGTTGGTGGAACAGATTTGAATTTTCAACATGACAACACTTCAATACAAGCCTCCAAATCAACGTCACAGTGGCTTAGTTCCAACATGGAGTTGGTTTTGAGTGGTCTAGCCCTAGGTCCTAATTTGAACTTCATAGAAAACGTGTGGGGAAATTCGCAAGTTTAGTTTATCAAAATAGTAAGCAGTATTCTTCAGTCGAAATACTGAAATTGGCCACTGAGGATGTTTGGTTTGAATTACAGTCATAACTAATACGGAACTAAGTGTTATCAATGGAAAACCATGTATTTCAAGCAATTCAATAAAAAGGAACAATAATCAGTAACATTTTATTTTTACTCGACGGTAAAAAATATGTCTCGTGCTTAAACTTTGGACACACACTGTATCATAAGTACATTCCTATTTTGATAAAGAATTTCTAATATCAAGAATGGAGTGTCCGCTTAATTGGTGGGAAAAAATAGAAAAAAATTTCCAAAATTTGAAAATTTAGTATGAAAATGTATTTCAGCTCTTGCAAGCACAGTGTATAATGAACTTTTATTTTCTGAAGCTGTTAATATATATGAAACTAAATGGAACAGATTTCTTCCTGAAAATGCTAAAAATTGTTTTTGCATCATAATTTTAGGCTTTACAATGATAAATTATGGGGTAATATTATTAAATACACTTGTGCACTATCCTACTTAAAACTGAGTAAATGTTCTGAGGGTTTTTTTTTTTTAAATGATAAATGTACTGAAATCCAATTCTGCAATGTTCTTTGTTAAATATATTTAAAAGCACATTTAAAAAAAATTATCATAGATATTCCAGACTGAATATTCAGCAACAGGGTCAATTACCAAATATTGGCTACAACCTTATTCTGTACCTGGGCAAAATTGTCATCATCCCTAGGGGGACATATTTTTCAGTAAAAAAAAAAATGCATGCATGTCACTCTAAACTGGTCCATGCATCTCTGTTAGGATGATGTGGATCAATTTCACAAATGTTCATCAGCTCTGGCCTTGTGCACCTCAGCCACATAAAGTGATTTGAATATCCAAAACATTGCATTAGCATTACCTGGGAAATTGAAGAATTTGCTGTAAAGGTATGGACCTCAAACAAATCAAAATTAGTTTTCGGGAATATCTGGAATATTTTCTTTTAACCTGTTAACTGGGGAATAAACTTTTACTCAGCTCATTTCACAATGGGGACTTTTTTCTTCGCAGTGAGAAATACAAGTAATGTCATCACACCTCAAGTAATAAAAGAAAATCGCTTTTGACGTATTGATTGTATTTATTTTGACAAAATATTTTATGATATAGTATAATATATTTATCAAATATTTTCCATGTACAAAGAATTCCAGCGGGCTCGTGTGTGTTGGAGATACTTCTGTCGTTCATCATATTACATATTTATATCATTTTTATCACTTTTAATGCAATTTTTATTTATTTAATCTGTGTTTAGAATGGAGCTAATAAATACAGATTATATAGGTAAAAGTTGCATGGATTTTTGTGAAAGATACGATATAAATATAGAATACAATGCACAATAGAAGTATCTCCCACATATGCGTATCTGCTAGAAGGTTAAAAATTTCCATGACGAAAAATGTTGTCATGCTCATTGAAGTAGTCTTCCTGGTAAATATTTCCTCATTTCCGGTTAATGTGTTGATTGCCATGACCATTTGGCTGTCTCGGCTGTGACCATGGCAGTGAGAGACCATCTGTCTTTTCTGTTTTCACAGGGGCTTCTCAATGAAGCATTGCAAGCCTCGTTCAGGCCTTTGATTAAAACAAGATAACACATGGTTGTTAGATTTTTTCAAATAAGCTTGGCCATCAACATTTTAACTAAACATTTATTTATGTATTTTTGTCATATAAAGCAGTATTTTTGCATTTTGGGATATTTAATTAAACTCTTCAATTAATCATCACAGAAAGAGAGAGAGAATAGGATTTTACATGCCATGTTGATATACACTCATTTAATATTTGAGCTGAATTGCAACATATTGATATACTTCTAGTACTTGCATTTTTAAATGACTTCAGCTTTGAAATGGATTTCATATGTATTTATCTTTCAATCTTTACCCTTCTAGGTATACAAAGACTGTGGCAAAGGCCTTGAAGTTTCGCCTGCAACCTGTATTTATATGAAAGAATGGTTAGAGCTTTAAGCATATTGAAAATTATGTACAAATTAAATTGCTTTTGTGATATTCTTTGTGATATGCTTGTGAATCGTTACAATGTAAATAAAAAAAAGCATAGTTTAATTTCACTTTGAATCCTGTTTTTCTTAAAACTGCAATATATTTTTTCTATTAATAAATGAACAAAACTCATTAAAAAAATCATAATTTTCACTGAATTTTCCATTGTTCTGTTAATATTTCTGCATTCCAAAGGGAGGGGTTCCACTTTAATTTTTATTTTTGAAATAGCAGAATTAAATGCAGATTGACCAACATTTTCTACTTCTTTATTTAATGAGTTGTCTTTAAGCTATTGAAGATTTATTGTTAACCTTGTGTAAAATTATCTGTTTAGAAAGTTCTAGAAGTTTTTATGCTGTGAATAAATTGCTTTAGACTTTGCTTTAGTTCTTTGAACTTGATTATTATGGTCTTTATCTTTCAAACTGGAGTGTGCTAGTTTTGTTTCTTTTTTACTTTGTGTTTTGAAAATATAATTGTTTTATGAAACTGATTTCCTTTGTGACAGAGTTGTTTGTTAACACATTAACAACAAAGGCATTTATTTCTAGCAACATGCTAAAGTTTATAAAAGATTATTAAAGACATGACAGGATTGTATAGTCTCTTCTTCGTATACAGCAGGAGTGGAATCAGAATGAAATGAGTCACAATCGTCATTTTGTCACAATTTTAATGCATGTGCAATAACAGCCAATAGTAGCTTACAGAGAAGGAACATACTACTTTAGTAGAAGGGGGAAGGTAATGAGCGGTGAATTCCAACAAATATCAATGTCAGTATCAATTTATAAACCAATTTTGATCCAAGTGTCAACCACTGTTAAAACTTTTGCAGATGGAGCCTGAATTTATTTATAGCAACATGTATTGCTTCTACTGTGAGGAACTGTTTATCATCATCCATTGTGTTTTAATTCAAAATAAAATTTGTCGTCATTGTAGTCTATTTCAGAAATGTCATTGCATGTTTTAGATTTTTAATGCATAGAAATTAATATAAAATTTGTAATAATAGATGAACTATTATGTACTGATTCTTATACCAGTTAGATGGTGTCTTAGCTTCAGTAAGAGGCCCAATAGTAAAAACAGAAATGCAAATTAAGGCTCTCCTGATCAAGGCCTTCTTAACAAATTTGAGCGTCCTGGGCTGGAGAAGTTTTGCACCCCGTCAGAACCGAAACTAGGAATTTGAGTGCCTTCATTCTTTATTATAGCATTCTAAAGCGGGAATTATAGAACTAAATCTGATGTTCTACTATGATATTATATATCAGCAGGCAACTACCTAGTTTATTATTGATAATGTAGGTAACATCTATTACATGCATGGTTTAGGATTTTCTCATTGATTGTCTCTGTATGAAAATTTTTGAACTGATGTACATGTTTATGCAACATTATGAAATCAATGGCGGTCTTGTTACAATCTTTGCCCCATGTCCACACAACTGTTGGGTAGTTGTGATGACTATAAGACACAGGAGCATGGGTCGGTGTTCTGTCTGGTTACAAGTCCTAATCATATTTTTACTGTTAACATACCAAAAATTATAATTAAATAATTTCTTTGGTTCAAAGTAAAAATGAAATCAGAATTGTAAATTTTTAAGTGCCTTTGGATCATTGGTGCCCCTGGGCATAGCCTAATGGATAAGACATCCTTAGTCCTGATTATTTGTTTAGAAAGATAAAAAGTGAATTCCAAGAAGATCTCTTCTTTTCCATTCTCTTTCAATTGGCTGCATTCTTCTGAGTGTGTACTATACAATGGGCTTAAGTGTCTTATTGATGGCCACTGTGGCCTGGTGGTGTAACAACCAGAGGGTTCCAGGTTCAAAACCCAGTTTCATCAACGATCTTCTATGTATGTGAGCCTGGTATGCAGGGTTTGCCTAAATGATTCGCTGTGTATTGAGAGCCCAGTGGCAGAATACTTTTCAATAGTCTGCAACGGAGGTTGGGTCTCTTAAAAATAGTCTGCATAATAGTGTGCGACTATAAATATTTTGCTTTCTTTTTTTTGAAATATTTATATCAACCTACAACTATTAAAATACGACAAACATAAATTAAAAATCATATAACATCTTTATTATTTGTATAATATAATTGTATAAATTAATAAACAAAAGCATATGAAGATTAATCTTTTTCTTTGGGCAGATAATTAACGATAATGAAGTATCAAGTAGTTTAAGAAGTAATATTAAGCATACTATACAAATACCCATGCAGAAAATTATATTCAGGTACTTTTCCGTTTTAAACACAGCATTTGGTGTCTTTCTGTTTTGGTGAATTTTTCAAAACAATACATCACTTGCTCATATAAATGAAATATTCTTCAATATGTTAGATGTTATTTAAAAATTTATGCCTCCTGTTTATTGTAAAAAAAAATTAAGTATGTCAAAAATTGTCTTTCTTGTATGCTTTTAATTTAAAATGCAATAAATAATTGCTTTTTTTACGAAACAAAAACTTTGAAACTTATTAGCACATTTATCCTGATATGCATTTTAATGGTTTGTATGCAAACTGATAAATTGTTCTGCAATTATGCATATATAAGATATCATAGTATCATTGTTTATTATTTAAAACAAGGAAGAACAGGGCTATCTTCCTCTAAAATTTTTGATACAACTTTTGATTTTATGGAATTTTGCATTTGCACATATGTAGATACATTTTGAAAGTGTGTATAATAATGAATTCCATATTTCTTAACTAATGCTTAGAACGCTTAAAATTGGGGCAATCTTGGCTTGAACTCTGTTCCTCGTCTTTATCAATTTCAGAATTTGTTCTTTTTTCGCTCCCATTTGTAAAAAATGATTGATTTGCAGCCTTAGAGATCGATCGAAACTTCGGAGGTTTATTTTCAGGCTGGCGTAAATAATGCTGCTTTAAGTTTTTTCGTAATCATGTAGCATCGCAATCGAAACAACGAATTTTATCTATATACGCAGCCATCTCAAAGTAAAAACCACGTGTTATTTCCAGAAACCAAAGACTCCGTGCCAGAAACGTATCGGAATGAAACGCGTAGAAAACATTGGACGTGACCAATACCGATATGAGGCAGTTAGCGTACTTCAAGGTCAAATCGCAGTCGCTAGGGAAGCCCATTTAGCATAGGGAAAAAAAGAGGGGGGGGGGGCCCACGAAGATTGCTCGAGGGCGAGAGGATTGCATATTTTAGCAATGTGAGTTTAATAATAATTGCTAAGTTCTTTAGAAAGTGTGATTAATAACTTTGATATTTTTCCTGATGGGATTTATTTTATGAGCACATGATAAACTTTATTACAAAGTAGTCTGCAGACACTGTCCAAAATCTGCGACGTACGACGCAGCGTCGCGGTGTTTCTGCCACTGGAATTGAGAGGTATACAACCTACCAAGACGGGTGATACATGACAAGATACATACACTCCCCAAATTTAAAAGCCCACCTCGTGGCTCGCTAGAACCACATTGCTGGATAGGAGGCTTTGTTCCCCCCTTTGTTGTTTGAAAATATTAAGGGAGCTTAATATTTTAAACCGTTTGATTCTTTGTATTATAGTTTTTTAATTGATTGATGATTGATTCTATCAACTAATTTGTTATTGTATTAACCTTTAGATATCGAAAAATAAATATGCTGTTGTTCCAGTAAAGATCTTATTTTCACTTTAACGAGTGCCTAGTAGGTAATGTGCAGATTATCTAGGTAATTTACAGATTACCTAGGTAATTTGAGAAATGAAACAATTTTCGGCACTTTAACGGATCACCCTAGTTAATATGCACATTACCTAGAATCTGTAGAATAACTGATTTCTGCACTTTAGCGGTAACAAGACTACAAGTTCGCCCCGGGCAGCAAAAGTTGTAGCTACACCACTGAATATAAGTACATTCAGTGGCGTAGATACAAGTGTTTATAAAAATAAAGCTTATATGAAACCTAGTAAGTGAAAATGACATTTTTATGTTTTGATTTTTGAGCATTGAATTTTGTTTATTTTACATTGAATTTAGTTAGAAAGAGTAGAACGTGCATACTATTAAGAGTGTACTATGTATTAAATAAGGGGAAAGAGATGTAGTAAGATCATTCTGAAGATTTTAAATACCTCCGAAAAAAGTCAGGGAAATTTTTTAAAAACCTGGAAATGTCAGAGAAACTCAAACAGCAAAATGATGGTTACCCTGGTTAGTTAAAATACTTTCTATCAAACCAGAGGAAAGGAACACTTTTTATTATAATTTCTTTAATTACAAGCAGTTATGAAAAATACTTTGAAGACATTGCATGGGAAAACACACTGAAAAGTATTTATTATTCCTTACACATATATATCCAAAGTATACATATTATGTTACTGAGTTCAGAATATCTGCAAAATGATGACTCTGAATTGTGAGTCATTATTAGATATAACAACTAAATAGAGAAATCTGGTTTTAGATTATCATGTTGATGTTTCTTTAGTTTAGCTAAAAAATATTTTTAAAAAATCTATATATGTACATCAGTTTATCGAAACAACAATAGATATCAACATTTGAATAAGTTATTAATTAGAAGTATAAAGAAAAGCAAAATAAAGCTATCTTTATTTAAAGCAATTAATTAATATAAATGTTCGTCCTGAGTATAATAAAAATTGACAAAATATGGAATGCTCACAAAAAGTTGGAAGCGCTAATGGCGCATGTCATGAAACGGTTAGTTTTAAGAACACAGTATGGTCCCGTCGCCAACTTTACGACACTCTCGCCAATTGTTTGGTTTTAACAGTGTTAAATCTAAAACCAAATCTGGCGAGATATAGTTAGAAAAATTCGAGTTTGGCGCTAGTACCGTGTTCTGAAGTTTAACGCATGAAAATGGTTAGATTTAAGAACACGGTACAGTCCTTTCGCCAAGTCCGTGACATTTCCATCAACAGTTAAGATGAAACTAGTAGAACAGGACATAATAGAAGACATAAAAGCACTGTGTAAATACCAACAGTATAAAAAATACTTGGAAACGTTTAACCACACATTAGCTGCTTTCGATTCCTTTGAAGAACAAGCCAGCAATGTATTTATAAACTCGTATTTTCACCTTTGTAAATGTTTCATGACGTAACTCAGATAATTATTGCAGTATTTATACTTCATGTTATGGTTATTAGTTTCAGTCCTCGCAACTTCTATAAAGTCTCTACAAAGTTCTTTTCCACACTGTAATATTAGAACTATAACATCTTAGTCATTGCAAATAACTCTATATATTTGAATTGAAGTCAAAGTTTATAAATCTATTTTTAGTTACATTTATATAAATAAACAAGAACATATAATAATAGTATTTTATAAAGATTACCCCAATAAGTGGGTTTTTAGTGCACCTGTACACGTTTTCGATGTGCAGCTTTAATATCAACATCTTGAACAGTAAAAATAAAATAAAAACGAACAGTGAATATCGATAGTTGCCACATGCCACAGTCGTTTATTAATGATAGCACTCCTCTTCAAATGATCCCGACTATAGTTGCGTGGCATAACTTCATATGGTAATTTCCCGTTAACTCCACAGCAGTTGTTGCCCAGCATAGATATTTGCATGTAATGGCAATTCTCTGTTAATGTGACAGCCACCAAAATGTGCGCCAAGTATAACAACCGTACATCCCGAATCACAGGTTTGCGAAGCAAAGTCGTTGTACTTGGCGAAATTGACGCGCTTTGGTTAAGGCCATGTTAACTGTCGGGAAGGTGGCATATTTTGGCTGCTGTCAAGTTAACGGCGAAGAACCCTTTACTTTAGTGGCAACACAATAGTTTTATGATGCGCAAATTAAATATGTTATCCAGTGTCAAACTTCTAGTGAAACTCTTGGAATGGTTTGTTAGAATAAACATTGATAAGGTATTTACAGCAATGAGTCAGGAGGTGCTTATCACCGTTTTCCAATTCACCATTCATTTCCCGCGTGTAAATATCCATGCCGTATTGGCCATCTTCGGTGAACTTCAAGTAGAAGGTCACCAAGTCCCCTTCCACGGATTGGGTAGCGTTTTTGGACAACCGCTTCTCCTCGACGCCGTTCTTGTGCAAGGTTGCCATGAAGTCGGTGAGGGGTCTGGACATCCGGAATTGGATTTCCAACTCCCTCGGCGAGAAGATCAAGGCGTCCTCGTGGGTGATGGGCACTAGTCCAAAGAGCCTCGTTGCCTTCATGGGACCCCACTCCCCGCTGGCGCAGTCCGGCAACGGCACCATCACCGTCTGCAGATCTTCGCACACTATCTTGAACTTGCAGACGCTCTTGAACTTCATCGGTTCGCCAGTGAGGTACTCGCGGGGGGTGACCGCGTTCGCGAAGATGTCCAGGAGCAGCGACCCGCTGGACGGAGCGTGGACTCTGAAGGCGACGACGTTCCCAACCACGGACTGCATGACGAATCTCTTCAGGCTGACTGCTTCGTACGTGTCCACGTCTGTGTCGTAGAACTTGAGGTTGTAGTGGAATATGAGGCTGGAGGACATGCGGGACGGCATCGAGATACGGACGGTGGCTGCCCCGGTGCTGTCAGTGTTTAACACCGCTTTCGTCTCCTCGTCTGGGAAGTACAAGCCATATCTGAAACAGAGGGAATTATTTAGTTCCAGCATTTTTATCTCTCTTCTTATGTTCAATAAATTTTTTCCTGTCTAGAGCAGAGGTTCCCAACCTGTGGTATGCGAAGG
>BGPR01041115.1:0-13730 GCA_013235015.1 Araneus ventricosus | reverse complement strand
CTTCGAGGTCTCTTCAATTACTCCTATAGAAGAAAAATAAATTCAACAGAACCTACATTCAACAACACTGCCATAATTCAACAACACTGCCTAATAAATAACGTTTTATCCAAAGATACAGTGCAGCATCATCCTTTTAAACTCGCTGACTTCCTGCCTGAGGATGATGCAATCATAGGATGTTGCTGCATTATTTCTTGGAATATCTTGAACTTTCGAGAATAGATAATGCAACAACATCCTGTGATTGCACATTTCTCAAAATTTCAAGATTTAACAGAATGTTACTATCACTGCAAAATCAGAGCAAAATTCTGTCCAGTTGACTAAATTCTTTGACAATCATATTAGCAGATTAAAAATGCAATTTATTTCTATCAAATTACAAGTCAACTTTTAACCTGATAACACTGTCAGGTGACATTACATAAAGATTTTTTAAAACACTGGTGTCTGTAATTACATATTGATAAATTATAAATTAATAATAGTAAAACAAAAACTAAATTTCTTGCATGCAATTTAATAAATAAATGAAATAAAATTAGTTAAATATATCATCAGTTCAAAAAACCTCAATACAATTTTGATTATACAAACTTTTAATCATGTAGATTGTATCACCAATATAAATGCAAACTGACAGTGTATAGGCCATTATTGATGAGTCATTGATTTTGATGTTTTCTTTTCTTTTATCATAATAATGCATAAAAAGCATTTAAAAAATAAGTAATGACAAATGTTCTATTCAGTTTGTATTATAGTTTTTAATTATTTCGCAGAGGTATGAAGGACAATACTTTTCATCTCACAGTTACAAGTGGGTGGGAAATGAGACTAACATTTCTTAATCTCTTCTCTTATGTTTAATTGTGATTTGTTGTTGAATTGTTACTGTAAGAGTCAAAGAAAATGCCTTAAAATATTTTGCAAGAAATAATGAATTTTTTAAAAACTTTTTGCATTTTTGTATAATTCCTTATGTATGATTTTCCATCTTATTTTTACCTGTCTCCTTTTACAGATTAAATCCTCAAAATACTCACCAAAAACCTTCTGTTGTCATTTTGTGTGGGTCACACATACAGGGTGCACAAGGTGTTAATTGTGGTCGTCACTTAGCCAACCATTGTACTTTAACAACTATCCTGATCCCTGCACAAGCTAAAGATTCTCATTCCATAGTGTCCAGTGAGCTGAAATTGTTCAGTATGTGTTGTGGCAAGACAGTAAATTCAGTTTCAAGTAAGAAATATTGAATGATTTTAATGTTCACATTTCTTTCATTCTTCCTTATTTCTACTATCATAAAAAAAAAAAAAATCAGTAAATTAAAGTTAGAAACAGAAATCTTACATAATAATTTGGAAAAAAATCTTGAACCCTTATCTTTTTTTTTAATATTTAATCTTGTTCTTGCACTTTTGTATCTCTTGGTGACAAAAAGTATCAGGATCGAGTTGTTGGTTACTGTTACATTTACCTTTTCAAATGTGAGAATGAAAAACATGTATGCTATTATTATTTTTTTTTTTTACTTCTGAATCCTTTTTTTAAAAAAAGCTCACATAAATAGAATTATACTTGCAATAATGATTCAAGTAAATATAGAAATATAGTTAATTCTAGAACATGCAAAAGTGATAATATTATGCCTCACCTATTGATTGGAATTAATAGGTGAGAATAATTATAAATATAATAAATAAAAAAATTATTTATTTTTTAGTATCCTTTATAATGTGTGAATACTCAATTTACAATAAAATTGAATTATATCAACTTTCACAGGGTGCGTAGCGTCGTGAAAAGTGCTTAAATTTGAAAACCATTTTTAAGCACCTTAGAAGTGCTTAATTTTGAAAAAAAGGTCCTTAAAAAGTGCTTAATTTTCTCGAGAAGTGTAAAGAAAACCTTCTTTTTTCTCCCTCAGTCGTTAAATACGATAAATCGAAAGCATAGTCATAAAACTTTATTTACCGGATGTATCAAGGAATAAAACCGACGTAAGAGAAGGAATCCAGGGTGAAATAGATCCAGGGGTGTCAACATATGTTAAGATAACACTTATAGTCCAGTCAATGAAAGCCCAAAATGGGGGTGAAAAAAGCATTAAATCTTATAGTTTTGAAAATTGGTACACATGTTCGGGAGGGGACTCCTGATGAACATATTAAAAATCTCCGGTCCTGGGGGGGAGCTCGCGCCGCCATCTTGGATTTCAACCCCCTTTTGTAGTTTTTCTTGAATATCTTGAAAACTATTCAGTTTTCAAATTACAGTTGATTTAACAAATTAAAGAGTGGGAAATTCTCTACGAATACATGCTTTTATTTTACTGCTAGCTGTATTAGTTTCTGAAATATTTAAGAAAGACTAAAAAGGGAGGTATGAAATCCAAGATGGTAGCAAACTTGGAAGCCCATTATCTCGGAAACTATTAAAGCTAGAACAAAAATAAAAGCACGCTTTTGTAGGGAATTTTACGTTCTTTAATTTGTTGTATCACGTGTGATTTTAAAATTAAGTAGTTTTTGAGATATTCAAGAAAAACTAAAATTAGGGGCATGAAATCCAAGATGGCGGCAAACTTTGAGACCCATTATCTCGGAAACTATTAAAGCTAAAAGGAAAAAAATCATTATTTTTAGGGAATTTCATGCTCTTTAATTTGTAATCAATTGTAATTTGAGAACTGAATAGTTTTCAAGATATTCAGGAAAAACTAAAAAAGGGGATGAAATCCAAGATGGTGGCTCGAGCTCCCCCCTCAGGATTGGGACTTTTAGTATGTTCATCAGGAGCCCTTCACAAACAAGTTTACCAATTTTCAAAACTATATGATTAAATTTTTTTTTCAAACCCTTCATTGACTGGACTATTGATGACCTCTTTTTCCGCTTCCTCTTTCTTCAACAATGGGCACCGCCATATATTGAAATACTGGAATGGTTATCCCAAAGGGGCAAATTAACTGATAGTTCAAATTAACTGATTTATTAATTTTAAGAAATGTTGAAAAAGGTCATTTAGATTTTTATTGTCCATTTTATAAAAGTTGACATAATTTTTGGTAATGACAATTTTCATTATTATTTATTTTTTTGTCAAACCAAAAAGACATCCTTTATTTTGCAATAGAAGTCATTGTGCAAATTCATAAATAACTATTAAAATACGTATTTAAAAATTATATATACAGGGTGTTCATTAATTATTGTCGGGGTTTCCGTACCTCATAACTTTCGAATAAAAAATATTACGCAAAAACCGATTACGTATTCGTAAATTACAACTCAAAGAATTTTACGTGGAAACAATGTGATCTTAGCGCATTTGCAGTCTGGGTAATTATGACGTCATAAATAAAAATGGCGACCGTGCAAGAAAAAGCAATGTGTGTATTGTGGTTTTTCGAAACTAAATTCGGTTTGGGGATTTGTCAAGAACATTGTTTACAAGACCCCTGTGCCCTCCCTTGATGAACTGAAGCGCAGAATTGCTACTGCGATCCAAAATGCTACCCCACAAATGCTGGAGAACACTTGGAGGGAAATCGAATTTCGTCTCGATATGTTACGAGCCACGAAGGGCAGCCATGTGCAAATTCACTAATCTTTTTAATATCATTAATGAAATTCTTTGAGTTGTAATTTACGAATACGTAATCGGTTTTTGCGTAATATTTTTTATTCGAAAGTTATGAGGTACGGAAACCCCGACAATAATTAATGAACACCCTGTATATATTTTAAATTTTCCAATAAAACTATGCATTATTATAAAACAGAAAACATCATATGCTTAGAAAATGCATGGATCTACGTGTGTATGTACAAAGGTGCTTAAAAAGTGCTTAATAGTGCTTAATTTTTGCAGCAATTTCTCACTACGCACCCTGTTTCAGATACAAAACAGGAGCTTTAGATAATAGTTGGAACTTTTTAAAACTTATTGAAATGCCATATCATGAGTTTACCTTCCTTTGATAGTTAGAGGAGAGTAATGAGATAAAAGCCAAGAATTGTAAGGAAAAAGCTGATGTATATTTAAAAAAATAAAAAAAGTTTTAAATTATAGTTCTGATATTAGTGGGTTTTTTTTTTTTTTTTGCTGTATGCTTTTAAATTAATGAAACAATCCGTGGTATAACTAAATGCATTCCCCCAGCATATTTTTAGTATATATATTGAAAACTTTAGAATCAGAATGTCTGTTGGAAAGTAAATTGGTGTGTATGCTCATTTCTTTGTTTTGACAAGTTTTCATAAGCTTTGACAAAAAGTACTTTAATAATTGTTGTAATTTTATTTAAGAAAATTGAATTCCGCCATTTCGATGATTTTTGATTATTTTCATGTTGATTAATCCAATGTTTTTCACAGTCATTCTTTTTTCTTTTTATTATTTCTTTTCCTCTCTTTTTAGTGTTATAATTGCAGCTCACATCCAGTACTATGACACTAATTGCTATGCATTAATTATGATATATTAGTAGTTTTTATTTCATTTAACTTATTGTAGTTGCACCAATTCTTGTTTAAAATTCACTGCTTTTTGAATTGAGCTGTAGGCTTTGTGCTTAGCAAGTACGAGTGAAATAATTTAACAAGAGATATCAAAAATTAAACTTTGTATTAGACAAAATGGTGCAAAAATGCTGCAACTTCCAATGAAATATGAGACAAATATTTGAATACAAAAAAAAAAAAAAAAAAAAAACTTTCGGCTAGCTCGAAGGCAAAGGCAGATTCCTTTAAGTTAATGTTACAAAAGTAATGAAATATTACATATTGATCAATACAAACATAGCCATTGACTTTATTGTTTCCACACATTGCAATATTTATGTCATGATTCTGTTTTCATGACATTTAATTTTTTTTACTATAAGGTTTTATCATTCTACTGAAAAGGTTATGCTAGATTTATTAGTCAGTACATTGCTCAAATTTTTTTTTTACAACATGTAAGAGTCATAAAGAAATATATATCCCAGCAGTGCAAATATCCCCCCAAATAACATTAAGTCAGCCTATCTGAAACTATAAGAAGAAATTGACACTTGACACGAATGAAGAAAGACTCTAGATTTAAAAATTAATTTATTTAATGTAGGTTACCATATGGTTGTGTAAACCTTACTTTGTCATATGCTAAAATCACATAACAAGAAACATTGAAACACTACTAGAATGGGGTCATTTAGAGAACTGCCTGGTTATAGAGATAATAGTCACTAAATTCTTAACACACAAGTGAAGAAAAGTTATTAAACTTTGTGAGTGGCAAATTTAATATGCATGTTTAAAGAATAGGATATGAATGCAGCCATTTTGAACAGCAAATTTAAATCTCCATCGACGGTTAAAAGCAAATACTCAGGCAGAAAACAACAAAACAGAAAATTTCATTGTTTTTAAAAATTGTCTGGTTCAATTGATATTTATATTTTAATTAAAATGTTTCAGATCAGAAAAGGAATTTGTGTATTATAATTTTTATACAATAGTAGTTTTTGCATTGAAAATATTACGCATGAAAGCATCCGGACCAAAGCCGGATATATCAGCTTGTTTACCGTATAAAAAGTGGAACACGGCTGATGGGAGCAACAAGGTGTCACATGCATAGGTTAAGAGTGCAATCTAAGGTAGAAGGCAGGGGGGGGGGTAAATCACTTTTCAGCTCATAACTTCCAAGTAATTCTTACTGTCAAAAAACTTTCAAAATAAGAGTAGTTTGTTATGATAATTCTCCTAATTGAAATTTTCCTTTTATCTTCAATTGTTAAGGAGCTTTGGGGAAAATATAAATTACAGGGAAGTTGAACCCGCTTTTAGCTCATAACTTCTAAACAATTGTAGCTGTAAAGTTTCAGTACAAAGTTGTTTGTTATGGTGAGGTAATAATTCGCTTAATTTTAATTTTCTTTCTATTTTCAATCCTAAGAGAATTATGGGGAAATGAAATTTTCAACCCCTACCATTTCTACCCCCTTTGAGCAGGATAGTCCATCTATGAACGCCATTGGAGTTCTTCAGCGAGTGGCCTTTGAAAACGTTCGCCACTCGAGTTCTCTTCCATTTCTTTCATTCTAATGATTTTCTTTTCATGTGTTTTAATTTTTATTAAAGCGTTGTTTGATTCTATAGTAATTTGTTAGTTAATTATGGACAATATTGTGGATGCAATTACTGGATGCTGCTGCATTGGCGCACAAAAGGTGCTTTGTTATCACTATTGTGTACTTTTTCTGTTTTTTCTGTATTTTCTTCTTTCTTTGTGCTTAGCTTTGACATGTTAAGATCTTGTATAGAGATTTATCTGTGTCTAAATGTTGTTGCATAGTTTTAGTTTTTGTTAACTATCAATTTATATTCTAATATCAATATTGTTTCATTTTTTCACGCATTTTACTTTGTAATTAAAATTTAAGATCATATTCACGCATAATCGCATATTGCATATGTAAGAAATTGGATCAGTTTATTGACCAAACATTCATTTTAAAATTTAAACTTAAATTAAAACTTCTTAATAAAACTTACTTTATATTGATCTTATTGTTCTTGTGTTATCATCTGTTGTTCTTATGCTTATTTATTGTTACTATTTTCTGCCATTTTTAAAAATGCTTGGTTTCAGACTTGTATTACTATTCCATTCTAATGAATTTAATTACAGTTGTTGTTTCTGAATCCTTGTTATCATATTTTTATTTTGTACTTCTGATAATAATAAATTAATATTGAATAATTTAATTTTGTGTTTAGTTTTTTGAATATTTTAATGAAATCTATAATAATTGATATATTTCAGGTCTGCCTTCCTCTGTAGATTTCATTGTTGATGCACTAGAGTCTCATGAAAACACGAAACAAGAAGAAAAGGCGTGGATAACAAGTGCTAGACAGTGGGCCAATCAAGCTAAAGCTCCTGTTCTGTGTCTAGACCCTCCTCCAAACTGCTCTTCTACTGAGCACAATTTCATACTGTCTCCAGCCCTGCCTTTTGCATTTAGAAGTGACAAATGTAGCATTCATGTATGTGATATTGGTATTCCAAAGGGCGTGTTTTTAAATGCAGGCTGCACATATTCATCTCCTTTTGGATCCAAGTTTGTAATTCCACTGTATCCAAGGTCCAATATTTCTTCTACTTAAGCAGAGGAAATATATGAAGTTATAAGCTAACAAATATAAAAGCTGAGTAATTATTTTACTTATCTTGATTCTGTTCTTGTGATTGAGCTTGTAAATGAAGTATTATTTTCTGATACAGTTGTCCTGTACAGATTAGTTTAAGATATTTTAAAACTTTGCACATCGAAAGCCATTGTGAAAGGAATTTCTGTGCAGTTGTGGAGTTTAAAAGTTATTTATTATTTCTTTATGAAAAAGTGTTTTTGGATGTTGTAAAAATATGCTGGAATATGATGTGAGAAGTGATGCATATTTAAATGATGGTTAAATTTATGTTTTTATGTAAGCATAAAACTATCTAGCATATTTTGTTTCTAATTTTTTGTAAAAATATTTATAAACTGCATTTTGAGAGCAAATTTTTATACAATTCCCCAATTCATTTTTAAATGAAGTTTATTATATAAATAAAAGCTAACACATTATACTATGTCTGTGCAACAAAGAATCTTAGTTTTGTGCAAACCGCATGAAATGCATTTTACGCACAAATTTTTTAAATAAATAATTAAAAGGAGCCGCTTTATACATTACACAGATATCTATACTTTATATAAGATATATATTATTCTGTTTTTAAATGTGGATATTGTTAAGTCACTTTTTCCTCCCTTGCTTTTTTATTTATACAATGTATTGGTGAAATTGTATATTCAACAACATTCTTATTTGTTTATTTAGCTAGTATAGTAGTAGTAATTAAAATGGTCAAAACTTGTAAGAAGAAAGAGTCATGTTGTGAATAGTAATTTTGAAGTGTTGTATATCTTGAAGTAGAAGTTCTCGTTATGTAGATTTTATGAATTTGAAAGAATCAACTATGTACGGTGAATTAATAATTCTCTATTATTTATTAATTATTTGGCCTTCACTTAGTAAATTTTTATTACTCTGCTGTTATATTGAACCAAGTTAATTATTGATGTATTTATAACCTTAATGTATTTAATAAATGGACACATTGTTAATAATTGAATTGTGCTAAAAATGTTACGTTGTTAGTGTAACTTAAATTTTGTAATATAAAATTTCACTATTATGATCTTTGATGATTATTGATTTATTATTATGATCTCTTCAACAACAGTGTGCCTTATACAGAGATATTCTTAATTTTTTTTTGTGAATGTCTTTCAGTGTGGTAGTGTCAGTATGTAAATATTTTGTGTAACAAAAAATATGTGAATTCACCAAACTTAATATATGTTGTGTTATATGGATGTATTATATTTCATTTTGTTCATATGTTTAAAAGTGTGTCCGAATCTCAGTGAAGAATTTATGTAAAAACTGTGTAAGTTTTTTATTCCATGTTGAAAAAGCTGAAAACTTATGAATAAATAAATTAAATAATTTACATAAATGGACATTGCACAAATTACTTGCATACTCTTAATTACCTATTTCTACAATTTATTAGTTTTAATTCCATTTCTTAGATAAATAGCTTATGAACTCTAATACACATTTAGTTTGCACTTATTCACCTTTGTTTGACTGGGCATAAAATAATTTATCTTTTCTGCATTGCTTTGCGTTTAGAAGTTATTACAAGAATTTACTTTACAGAGCAACTTTCTTTTGTGCTGAGTGGTTTCTTTTTTTAGGACACAGATTTTGTGTGTGAGGTCACAGTTGTAATATTGCTTCTCTGCCCCTTTTTTTTTCTTTCTGATTGTGCATCTAATTCGTAAATTTTCATTTTCTCTGAAATTGTGAATCTCTCTGTGAATTCACTTTTTTAATTAAAAAATAAATTTGCTACATTTTATTTTGGGTTTTACTAAAGTTATTCCTGCAGTATTTAAGAAGTGGCAATTGTTATGATCTGTTTACTAATAGGGCATTTTTTTTCCTCCTTGAAAGAGGGTGATATCTTTTTCTTTTTTATTTCTTACTTTGCAATTATCATTCTCACATACTCATTTGGGATTTTTGATCACAATTCCAGAAGATATGAACCACCACACATCTTTTTTAGAGATGAATAAAATTTTGCTTTAACCTACATATCTTCACTGTATACGGAATGTGCAAAAGTTATTAGTATAAATACTTATGGGAAGTAGATAATATCAAAAGGAACTATAATAGCATTGGTACCACGGGCGGCTCATGCATTGGGACTGCAGTACTGCAGCACTCCCTTTCCATCATATAAATTTAATCAATGTATTTTATTTTGAATTTAATATTTAAATTTATCAGCAATGTAATGCAGTTGTATAATAAGCGATTACGATATTCAAATGAGACACAAAGAAAAACCTATGCAGAAAACGAAGTTTCTTATCTTATTTTTTCACTGCCCGAATAAGAAGCACAAAGGAGAAAGCGACTATTCCAGCGGGAACTATGGATCATTGCAGCACCGAATTCCGCCTGCGTGCATGCGCAGTCATCCAGTGCAGACTTTTCCTACCTTTCCTCTACCATAATTTTAGGCTGAAAGGGTACTGTCGACAGTTCCCGTCGCATTAGAAACAGAGTTTTAAATATTTTCTTGCAAGGAAAATTTTTTCGCATGCTAAAACTTTGAAAATAAATAAATAAATGAAAGATAATTAATGATAAATAAAAATTTAATTGAAAAAGTTTTTTTTTATAGTAATGGAATTTCTTGCAATGCAAAAAATTTTTTCGATGATTTTTAGTTATAAATGCTGATGAAATACATACGAAAAATGTTTTGTGGTGCAAATATGTTTTCAAAATATTCCTGAACCCTAATATTCTGTACCTTTGTATTTGGGATCATGATTCATAGTTTAAGAAGCCACGATTTAAAATAAAATGTGGTTCACTTAAAGGAACAGAATTTCTTATGGAATATTGAAAAGTATATTCACAAGTCCACTTTTAGATAGATTTAATAGAATAAATTAATCATTTTTTTCTCTCCTCTTGGCGATTTCCATTACTACATAATAAGAGTTTGAACTCGGCTTTCTAACATTAAAAAAAGAATAAAATATTTTCTGACGCACACAATATGAATCGGGTTAGGATTACATGGTAGCTGTTTTCATTTCAATGGATACACATTTTTTTAATCGTCTTACAACTGTCAAGGTTAATGTTTTTGTTCTTTCGCTGAAAACAAAACAAGAATGCATTTTATTTTTAAGTAATTTTTAATGTTACTAGTAAATAGTATTCGCTTATGCTTTTGTTTATATTAGTTATACTATAAAATTTTTTCTCGTTAATTAATAAAAAAATTGTATTTCTGTACTATACTGTCATTTTAATGTGAATTTTTTAAAATGTAGTAAGGACTACAGAAACCGGAACTGAAAAACAAATTTCGAGCTTAAATTTTTTTATTAAAATTAATTTGTTAAAATACTTACCTATTTGAAGAAATGTTATTAATTATTCATTAAATATAAAACTACTTAAAGTTAATGAAAAAAGCCCAAAAATATAAGTGGTTCAACTATGCATTACTGCTCAGTGAAGGATTAAAGATGCGCAGGAAGGGCAGCACCCCCAAGATTACATAACCCGAGCCGCCACTGATTGGTACCCATGATTGGCCATCAACAAACTAAATTAGCAATTTCCTGTTTCCTCATGCAAGCTGCAACCTTCGTATGAAGAATACACATCAGTGTATGTAATTGGAGCTATCAGACATGCATCTAATGCATTGATTACCTGAGGACAATGGATCACATCTAAAAAATTTATGTGGAGAAGAGTTCCGGTGACTGCTTATGAGGCTCATCCACTGAGAGCAATGGATGAGCCAATCTATGCACATAGTGGCAACACTCGTACCAGAGTCTTGTCACCAGAACTCTTATTCTTTTCCTTCATAGATTTACGCCATGGCCAACATGCTCATCTGGTTATCAAGCCTTAAATTTATTTCCATGGGGAATGCCAAAAGTCGTCTGTTGGTTTGGGAATATATCTTGTTGTGAAACATGACATGTCTTCTGCTAATGCCATTAACTGAAGTGACCTGTATCAACTCTCCTAGATTGAAAAATTGCCTCGAAATTGATTAAATTTCTTGGATAGTTCCGATTTTTATATAGGAATAAATAGCTCATATTGAAAAAATAGGTTAACTAGATTTCATTAAAAAAATTGTTAAAAAATTCTAAAGAAGTTGAATTCTCTTTTCCAACTTTTTCTTTATGTAGAGTATTATTTCCGTAATTTTGTATTTGAAAGAAAGTGGAGTTTGTTCTGAAGTGACCAGACGTCCCGGATTTGAATTAAATGTCCTGATTTGTCCTGTTTTTTATAAGTAAGCAATTCATATTAGAAAAAAGATGAACTTTGGTTTTTTAAAAACTCTAGTTTCTGAGGAATTTTCCTTTCCAACTTAAATTTTTAGCATATGTGTAATTTTTATATAATAGTAGGGGAAAGTCGGGTAAGATGGCGACCTTAAGCTTTGGGGATTTTTCCTGACCTCAATATTTGTTGCAGGATGATTATTCTTTCGGCAAAATCTTCTTTCAACTCTTTACTTTAAAGTGATATTTTTTTTTAATTATTTTCAAATTTGAGACCCCAAAATGTCATTTCAGTAAAAAGAAAAGTCCTTTTCGTCATCTTAACATAACAATTTAATTCAACATCATATTCTATATAAAAAAAAATTAAAACTGTTGAGATCACATCTTGATAATAACAAACTGCATATAACAGAAAACAAATATAATCGGACTAACGTAACAGCATAAAACAAATGAAATATCAATCGAAATTGTAGATTCAAACCTTAAGAAATGAAATCAGTTACAAATATTGCATCGCCATGAGCTTGGATTTTGTCCCAGCCAATACAGGTGGAATTGGGGCCAGAGCTTGCACATAAAACATTGGAATCCCAATTCCGTTTTCCCTTACTCACTGCAAATGATGCATTCTTTATTATCGAGGTCTTCTGAATCCAGATTGCCATCAGCGTCAACGTAAGGAGATTCAAATGAATGAGTTGACTCTTCAGATTCAGAACATTAGAAGTCGAGGTGTCTCTTAGCTACTTTCTTCTTTTTTTGAGAATTTTTAGAAGGTTTGTTGCGTTTAGTCTAGGTAGTTAACTTCAGCCTTGTTCAGCTGTCACAGTTTTCGTTTATCTTCTTTTCCCTCTATCTCCTTTTTAATGAGATGCTCATTTTTTTCTGGAGTGCTAGTGAGTTGCAGGAAGGGCAGGTGGCATTCGGGTAGCACGACGAGCTCCTGAATCAGCATGGAGAGGTTTGTCATCTTAGCCTTCACCCGATTCGTCATCTTACCCGCATCGCCATTTTTATTTCGAAAAAACATTGAAGGGCGTCAGCTCATTATAAAAATTAAAATAATACGTCATTGAACAGCTTTTGATTAGCACTTTGCGAATATGACATGTATAAATCAAAAATACTTACACCGTTAACACTATCCCTTACGAAGCACTAACCAAAATTTACATCGTAACAACTCTAAAACACATTTCCAGGTATTATGAATCACACAAATGACAGGATGGAATCTTTTGGCATGACATGGGTGTCTGGTCGCTACAGGTTTCTGATGATGCAGGACCGGGGCATTCATCTAGGGTAATTTTCGAGAAAAATCCAATTCGTCGTCTTACCCGACTTTCCCCATATAATGATAGCTTTCCTACTTTGACCAATGTGAGTGAATCAACCTTTTTGCGCATCTTCATTTCTTTCTGCTTTTTTCAATTTTTTATAATGGACTTTTTTTATTGTTTCTAATTTTTATTTATTATTTGGACCATTTCCAATACCCCACCCCACTCCCAGCAAGCATCCTGGATTTAGTTCCAGGTTTCTAGAAAGTCCCAGCCATACTGAATTTCCGAAAAATCTGGTCATTTTACAGAAACTCCAGGTATTTTCAACTGTTTCCGGCAATTAATGCAATGTTGGTCTATCTACATACAATTCGAAATGTATAAATTTAGTATTCCATCAAATGAACCGTTTTCAATAAATGTTTTCCAATAATTACTTTATCATTTCTGGTTCGTGTGCCTCTTCTAGCATTTTCCTGTAACATTTCCAGTTAATCTGATTGTGATTTCTTTTGATCCTCTTCCTTGCTTCCCTAAATGTTAATACTAATAGTTTTAAGATACCCTGTGTATATACTGGGCCAAAAAAAAGTGCTTTGTATTTCGCCGGGTTCGCGGTGGCCTAGTGGACCTAGTCCTTGTCTTTGGAACTGAAAGCTCTAGGTTCGAAACCTATTCTACTAAAGATCCACAATGCTTTTGTGACTCATCGAGTACCAAAAGTATTTATTCTCATTGATATACAATATTCATGGTGTCTACTCTGAACGGGGCTCAATAGCTAATTTTTAAATCCTTAGAGATAGGCATACACTACCAATTTGAAAAATGCCTTAAATGATGTAAATAATTTTATTTTATGCTTTGTGAACAGCAGTATATGCACATGAATATACTGCTGAAAAAATTATCGGAGTCTGAATTCTTATGCAGTCCTATCAGTCATACAAATATTTAGTAAAATATTCTTTAGACAC
>BGPR01041114.1:0-13730 GCA_013235015.1 Araneus ventricosus | reverse complement strand
GCAAGACTGTTTCTTCTAATATTAAGAAATGTTTAATTTTTCCCCTCATTTTTTTTCAAGCATTTTATTATCCCCGACTTCTAAAAAGAGAGACGAAAAAAAAAAAATGTTATCTGAAATCAATATAGGCATAACTGAAAAAAAAAGATCCAACTCTAAATAATAAATTTCTTGTGTCATTTTATGCAATATTTTGTACATATTATAATTTCTGAAACTTTCAAATTCTTCGGATACAGTGACGTCATATTTCAATCGAAATTTCTTTCTAAGTTGAAAAGAAAGAAACAAACAAAAAAAATTGCTATAAGATATTTTTGCAAATAATACAGGGAAAAAAATAAGATACAAAATTTAAAAAGTAACGTTTCCTTTTCTTTTAAAAATTGATAAGAGAAATATTATTTAATAAAATTCTTTAGCAGTAAATTACTATGTTAAAAATATCAATTTTTAATTATATAATTAAAAATTAACATTAATATTTAATTTATTTAGAATTGCGAAATACACGAAAAACTAAATTAAAAAGTAAGTGTTTTTCAGAGAAATGAATATTTCTTAATGTTTTTATTCAAATTTATGAAGATTACTTTAAATAATTACTTAATTAATTGGGACTATTTACTACAGCGGAGGCAAAGAGCCGCATAACAGTTGTTGGGACTATTTACTACAGCGGAGGCAAAGAACCGCATAACAGTTGAGAACTACTTGCTAAGGCGGAAGCAAAAAACCGGTTAACACCTAAGAGATCCACAAGCATAAGAGTCGAAGAGAAGAATCGACAGAGTACCCCACTCCCGCGAGCTATCGCTCGCTTTGTTTACTACTTGGCGATAACCATTGGCGATCATCCAGACGTTCCCTATACTCCCCTATAAAAGCATTCACCGAGCCTTTCTGGAAAAAATTTCACTTAATTTATTATTTATTTCGTTGAAACTAAAATACAAACACTCCAATGACATCCATGAAAACACCAAAACCAAATCACGCGGCGACAACAACAACACTAGAAGCTCGAATGTTAAAATTGCAGTTAAAAAACATGATGACTAGAAAAATATAAAATTTATTCAAAGATGGGCAAGAAATACAGTAATCAACGCAAATATCTCAGAAAAGTAATAAGGAATGTTTCCTGTAGAACTCAAAGTTTGGCCATAGTATAAAACTGTCATTTCATCGGATGATATCTGGCAATTATTATCACTACCCGCTGTGTGAGCTTTCCGGCTTTCAGCGCTACAACTGATGTGCGACCAATTGTATTATCTCGTCAACTTTTCAAGCACGAACAACATAAACAGACAATAAAACAACATAAAATAGGGAATAACAACAAAATATTTGTAGAGAATTTTATGCTCTTGAATTTTGTGTATAACATGTATTTTGAAAATCGAATAGGTATTGAGATATTTATGAAAAACTAAAAAAGGTTCAGCGCGAGCCTCCGACCCCTTTCCTACCATCGGGTATTTTTAGTATATTCAAGAGAAGCCCCTCACGAACACCACCTCAGAAACAGGCAGTGGCGTAACTAGGGTGGCGCAGGCGGGGCGAGTGCCATGGGCGCAATTTCCAGGGGGAGCAAAATTAAGAAATCAGTTGGTTGTATTTCAAAGAAAAGTAGGTTTTTTGAAGCTCTTTTTCCTAAGATTCTTAAAAATTGAAATGGTTTCAAAAACGTGTGGGGAAAATCTTAACAATACAGTCGGTTTCACAACCCGGAAGCCTCAAGCTGCGACAAAATAATAAGTAATATTATTTTTCAGAGATCTGCCGATCCGAGACCTCCCATCAATAAAATTAACGGGTCTATTCTGGTACCCCTGGTTGGGTTGGGAGACGTCACTTTTTCCACACTTTAACAACGGGAAAAGTGACGTCTCAGAACCCAACCGGGGGTACCAGAATAGATCCCTAAAACTAGTTTAAAAGGGAGGTCCTTTTCTCAGATTTCCGTCTCGGTGGGGTAGGAGATAAGGAAAGATGGTTAGGGATGATTATCTCCGCAGGGTTTCTGACGGTTTCACATGGTATGCCTGAATCATACTAACTGATATCAGTTTCTTCAGAAATTGGTGATAAATTGTTCAAAAGTGTTATTCCTATTTTCAGTCAGAAAAGAGTGAAGTTTGGAAAATATTCCTCCATATTTTTCACGTAGTGTAAGAGAACTCTAGCAACTTGGACATAAGCTCTCTATCTTTACATAGTTTGTAACGCTGAATATTTGCACAATTTGTATGATGAAAATGCGATTGTGTTTGTTTTAAATTTTAATTTGCAAAACCTAGATGCTGTTGTTCTGCCAAAAGCAAACAAAAAAAATACCGAGAGAGAGAAAAGACCGCATAAAGTTTTGCAATTCCTGGTAAAAATTATCAGTCCGTATTGATGTTTAAAATCAAGATAAATGAAAATGAAAGAAGTTTCTTTAATAATTAACGAGAAAATATACATAATGAAGAGAAATTTAATTCCTTCCATAATGTGAAGCGTTTTCTTTCCTCGCTGAGTTACGCTATTCTATCGTCATCTATTAATTTTACTGTTAAAAAACACAATAAAATTTACCTTGACTAACAAATCATTAAACTACCAATACTCAACATAAAATAATTATTTAAATATGTTAATATGGCAGTCTTTTTTTTTGTTTCTAATCATTATGTTAAGTACATGTACAAACATCTAAGTACTTAAGCATTGTAATTATAAACACTTTTGCTTTATTAAAAGCCAGAAAGATTAATTCATAACATTTAGGATACCCTAAAGCCTTCAAAATTTTTCAGAAATAATGTATCGTTTTTTATGCAAACAAATAATATTTACTAAAATAATAAGGAAGTCTGATTTTACATTTCATGGAAAAATTAATAACCTTGTAATTTTAATTTATATTTGAAGCAGCATTTTTTTCCGCTACAATAGCTTCTCCTCTAATTTCATGCAATGAATTTCAACTTTGTCATAAGGTGCTAGATAAAGCATTATTAAACTCAATATATTAATCAAAATTTACAACTAATTTAAAGATATGTATGAAATTATATGATGAATTATATTATGAATATTACCCAGATAGCACGTAAGTTTGCAGCAAGTTTGAATTTGACTTGATATTACTTTGTCATCGCAAATTTGACGCGTCAAGCATGAAGCGAACTTGTAGCAAGTTCGCCGTGACAACTAGCGCCATCTCCTTGCAATGCAAATTTGCTGCAAGTTTGCAAAACAAGCTTGATGCAAAGATAGCACAAAGAGATAATTATCTTTGTCTCTGCTTTAAAAAAAAACATCCGATTTTTAATAGCATCTCCCAGACCGTCCTTCTTTTTATTAATTCAATAAATCAATGATAATTTGTGAAAAAACTAACTTTTTTATAAAAAAAAATTTGAAACATTTTCCATCTTTTTACTAAAAGTTTTTAATTCAAAGAAAACTATATCGCCTTTTCCTTAATGTTGAAATTTTAACATTTATAAACAAAATTAAACCGAAAAAACAGTCAATGTTTGTTGAAAAATAATAACTTATACATTTTGTCCCATTTTAAAGTAATTACATTTGATCTCTAATTTCAGAATTTATTCTACTAGCAAAACGTAGTTATTAGCGAAAATAGCTCTGTCTTTGACTTCAAATCATATTCTCAAATCAAAAAATTAATAAAATCAAGAAAATAGTTCAAAATAAATCGTATGCGAATCGAATCGAACGATGTATTAGCGAAATCTATCTTCTCCTCTCAGAGTTTAACTGGTCGAATGGGTAGAGCATCTGCTTCGGAACCGGTAGATTGCGAGCTCTACCCCGGGTTGTGTTCATACTCTGTTTCTGCAATGCAAGCTTGCTGCAAGTTCGTCCCATGGTGACTTCGAAACTTGCGTTAACTTGCTGCAAACTTGTTTCACACTTGCACTCTTGTCGTGTCAAGCTTGCAGATTTGCAGTGCAAGTCTGCTGCAAACTAAAATTGCTATCTGGGAATTAAATATATTAGTCACTAAGGCTTTTGTATGATTTTAGCCCCAGATTGCAAATTTGCAGCAGACTTGCACTGCAAATCTGCAAGCTCACAGAAAATTTGACACGATAAGAGTGCAAGTGTGAAACAAGTTTGCAGCAAGTTAACGCAAGCTTCGAAGTCACCATGGGACGAACTTACCGCAAGCTTGCATTGCAAACTATAGCAATATATAATAGTTATTGTTAATCATGGCTTACATATTAAAAGGTGTTAGACAGGCTGATTTGCTGAACTTAGCTGAAGAGTTGCAACTGCTCGCCAGTCCAAATATGAAATTAACGGAACTAAGGAACCTAATTTAAAATAGTGAGAATTATGAAGAAGAGCTCACGCGAGATATCCTAGCTATAATAGTAGAGACTAGAATAGAGTGAGAAAGGACAAATTCACTTTCGAATCAGGCGTTAAACCGAAATGTGATATGGCAGAGTAATCCTTATGAATACCAACCGCATATCCAAAATTAATCCCGAAATTTAATTCCGGGGAAACCGATTTAAGTTTATATCTCGTGATTTTTGAGCGTTACATGAAGACGAACTTAAATTAACAAAACAAGTAAAAACTAGTATAATAGCACATTTAAAAGGACTTAAGTTGTCATTCAGACGATATTTTCCGAAGCGCAGTGATGCAGATATATGGATATTAAATCCATTTAACGAAGCGTTTTCTTAAAAAACTGAAAAATTGACAATTTCTGAAAAAGAAAAATTAATTGCACTTTCCACTGATTCTTCATTAGAATCTGAATTTTTAAAAAGAAATTTGATTGACTTCTGGGTAGTAGAGAAAGAAGAGTACCAAGAACTCGGTGTTAAAGCAATAAAATATTTAATACCTTTCACAAACACAGAACTTGTGGAAAGAGTATTCTCGTCTTATACATATATTAAGAATAAATACCGAAATAAACTTGACGCAGCTCCAGACATAAAATTATATCTTTCTTCTTTTGAACCCAATTTTATAAAACTCAGCTCCATAAAATTGCACTTGATTAACTGATTATTACGAAGTGTAACTTTTACCTAACCTTATTATTTCATGTGATCTTTATTACAATACTGTTTTTATTTGTTTTGCCGTTTAACTAATATTATTTTAAAATTGAAATAAAATGTAAAATTAAAAATAAATCCTGCAAATGCCATTAATTGCGCGTTATTTGACTCTTACGCTTGCCTAAGCCCTTAACATTATTGATAAAAATGTCTTTGCATAGATGGACGGGGCGTATGACAGTAGGGGGTACGCGAAAATGAAAAGACTAATCAAAGGGTACGCGAGGGAAAAACGGTTGAGAACCCCTGATCTAAAATATTTAGTGATGGCAGATCAGATGAAAAAGAGAGTAAGTGGGGAGGTTCAAGAACATTTCGCTGATGAATGGACCATGATAAAATCATTTCCACTTTTAGCAGATATGCTTGATAATTATGAAGCTTGATGATTATTACCGAAGAAGAAACCATTTAAGAAATGGTACCGTACACAGAAACCGCATCCTCCTATGATTAATAAGCGCAATCAAATAAAACCAGAAACACGTCCCGCTTAACTCACACCAGAGAAGAACCTCGCGAAGAAATAAATTCACGTAGCAGATTGCCAGATATGTTCGAACGACGCAGAGCTCTCAAATGTTACGAATGTAATCAACCCGGGCATTTAACGCCCCAATGTCCGCACCTTGCGAAACAACGAAGCGAAAAGGTCGAGCCAGTTAATCATGCTAAAAAGAGGGACATTAACCCGTTTTTAGACCCTTCCGTAAAGCCGGGTTTGGTAAATGGCATAGAGATAGAATTCTTACGCGATTCTGGAAGCACGATTTACTCTGGTATCAAGGAGATATGTAAAGCCAGAATTTTATTGTGGGAAAAACATATGGGTAAAGCAACCGTTAGATGAGCATTATATTTCGTTGCCTCTAGTCATAGTTGAAATATCCGGGGAATTCGGAAAAGTGAGAACAAAGGCAGCAATCTTTGCTGACAGTTTAGAACAAGGGCGCTATATTTTAGGTAACAGAACTGCAGTTCTGATTAAGGAAAAGAAAATGGGTAAAATTACTGGAATTGAACCTATAAACGCGGTCCAAATGCGTTCGCAAACGAGAGCAGTGGAGAAAGAAATAGCAGAGAAGGAATCGGACTCTTCGGAAATAATAGTGGAAGAGAATGGATTAAATAAAACAGAAAATGCCTTTCAATTCGAACCTGACTCTGAGGTAATTAAAATTCCTGATTTGAATAACGAATCAGAAAAACTGACCTTACCAGAAATTAATAGGGAAGAATTTAAGAGGTCTCAACATGACAGTTCGAACTTAAGGAACAGGGCCGGCGTTAAGCCGATTGGACCGATTGCTCCAAATAGGGCCCCGCGCTTAAGGGGCCCCGCGCTAGCGTGCTACAAAGAATGAAATCGAATTTATTCAAATTAAAATCAATTATTGTTTTTAACAAATTATATGAAAAAACGTGTTTTTGTTGCATTACAAAAACATGATTTGTTTTAATAAATCCAAAAATGTTTTGCAAATATAAATTACTAGGGAATGTTCACGATAAAATAAAATAAGATTTTTCAAATGTTCAGACGCGAAATAAGAGTATATACTTCCGTTTGAATATCGTGGACATTATAATAATTAATGGGAATTCAGTTTAAGGTGAATTTCCAAGCAGTTTTTTTTTCCATCGAGAAGACTACTTATAGTAATTTTGATTGTCTGAAATAAAACAATTTAACTCTTTTCTACACAATAATTAAAATAATGATGAAAATGTTGATTTAAGTACGGTTATTATTTTTTTTTATTAAACATGCCATTTGATACCATTGCATATTTCTTTCTACTCTACCAGTAAGTCTTTTAAGATGAGTGTTTTATAGAAATTATGAGTAATGTGCTTACTAAAGAAACGCTCATTTTAGTACAATAAATTATTACTATCCTAATTATAACCTTAAACGGGAATAAATAATATTTTTAATTGTGTTTATTAAAATTTTGTAAGTGAAAGCTTAATTAGCTTATCTTAAATTTGTAGTCTTGAACAGCATGCTTTATACGGCAAATATAAATATAGCCAAGAGGTATTTTGAAAGAATAAGTAGGAAAAAAAAGAAGAAGATTTGTAGTTTTATGTCCTGTTGTTTTATAATTTAAAAAAATATCCGATCCTATAAATAAAGAATATTCTGATTGATAGAAAAAGTTTTGTAAATTATTAACCGTTTTGTCTGAAATCAATTGTCAATTGTAGTTTTGTATTTTTTTATAATCAAACTACTGAAACCATTACATATTCTTGAATGATCCGTTATCTCAGTTTCGTAATAATGTTTTGTTGTTTCAGTTTATCATAATATTTGTTGCCCAAAAACTCCTTATACAGGGCCGAATTATCAAATAGACAATGTTGATTTAAATACGGTACTAACTTTTGGGGTTCCGTGGATTTTTTCCCAAGTATTTTTAGTGTAGCACAGTACTGAATCACCAGTCAACAATGCTCTAAGACTTTCCCTGCTATCATAAATGCAAGATAAAAAGGAGTGCCCTTGACTCTATAGCAAGGGATTCAGAACCAGGGAAACACATTTTATGGCCCTGAAGGGGGTGGACGAGAAGTCTACGTATTTTGTTTCCTGTGAGTAAGAATGAGACAATATACTAACGGGGGGCTGGAAAGTGAGAAATTTTTGTAGGAAATAGCTAGACACACACTTATATTACAAATTGATGCCGCTGACATTTTATTGTTCCCTCAGGCTCTCAGCATGTCCGAAGAATCTCTCTTTGCCAGCAGTACGGGGTTCTTACTAGAGAGGGTACAATGACGTATTTCTTCTTTTTCCTGCAGCTCATTTTACTAGTCTTCGAAAAAGTTCTGACAAGAGTGGTAAAGGCATCATGCAATTTGGCGGCTAAAGGCAGCAAAGGAAAAGGGTGTTGTGTGTTTCGGGGCACAGTGGTCAAATTACAACGAGGAGTGGTCCCTCCATTCTTCTGGTTTGCTCGAGGTCAGGAGGGTTCGTAAAATACTGACTGCATTCAACGACCGAATGATTCGCTTATTTTATTAACTGTATATTAATTATTCCAACTTACTTTAAATACGTAAAATTATTTAATTTTTGGTAAGCTGAAAGCATTAATTGTTTCAAAAGAATGAATTAGTTTTACAAGGAAAAGAAAAACAGTGAACAGAAAATGTATCAATATTTGAAACTAAATTTTGAGGCAATGTGTTCTGAATTTTATCAAATTAATGATTTAGATCTTTACATTCAATTGTTAAAGAAGTATTAGGCTGGCTCTTTGAAATCATGAAACAGAATGACGATTAATTTTCGTTTTGATCATGCAAGAGATGGTTTATTCAGATTGAAATCGTAATTAGTACACATTATTTAACTAATTATAACCTGATTGTTTAATCTAATTATAAAAAATAAAGAAATGTCATAACTTCCAGAGAGGATTATCCTGCCTTAAGTGAAAAAATAGATTTAAATTCATAGTTAAAAATCAAAATAATAAAGTAAATCTATCCAAAAAGTAAATTTGGTTGAAGTAACAAAACAAAACAAAAAAAACTAGCAAGTATCTTTTTGATTTCAGAACATTATCCTTAGGATTTTTTTTATGTTTTTAAATTTATTGGAAACCATTGTTGTCCAATTTTTACTTACAGCTAGCTGACACTGTTTCACTTTTGACTGACCCTAGATATTGGCAGTTTTTTGAAGACAGTCAGCTTAAACGCACAAATGTAGATTTGTTTTTTTTTTAATTATTTTTTTTCTTTTAAACTTTTTAAAGAGAAATTATCAATACTGCGTTTATTTAACATGTTTAGAATTTTTAAAAAATTACAATAATTTAACAGAAGAATTAAATAGAAACAAAAAAAATGGCAGTTTTAATTTGTATGTTTATCGTTGGCTTATTTTGCATATTCTTTTTACATTTTTAAATCTAAGAAAACATTTATAAACTATTCTAAAATTGTGTTTCATACTAAGAGTGGAATTGAGAACCATTTAATTTCTCCCGGGATTTAATTATCAAAATACACATATCAGAAACCTCGAGAGATACAAACAATTTTTAATAAATTTAATTTCGTATATTAACCTGAATCTTAATATGTAGTACGAAAAAATATTTGTTTTTCATAAAAGTTTTATTAATTTGATATAAAAACCATTAGGGTGCTATTATTTATTAACTGCGGAACAAATATAAACTTAGCTTGAATGAGTTTTTTAAAGTTATTGGAGGTGAACATATACTTTTATTATGCGATTACTAACATTAATTACAGCCAATTGAATATAACTAACTTTTTCACTGTTATACTTAATCTGAATGAGTTATTTATTCCCGCCCCAACTTTACTGTAAAAGCTTTCTTTTGTGAGCGATTTTTTAATTCAGAAAGAAATTAGTTAATATTAAAATTTAGGCACCTACCCACATACATTTAGCAATGAAGCATCTTCATTCCTGAGAATCTGTATATTAGCTTCTTAAAATATGTAGGCCGAGGTGGCCTAGTGGTAAGATCTCGACCTCGGGACCGGAGGGCCGCAGGCCCGAAACCCGATTCCACTGAAGATCCGCCGTGTATAGGGCCTGTTGCACGCTAAATCATACGCAGTGGCCAAACGTCCTCCCGCTGGCTTGGCGCGGAAGCTTGGAGAGTGGGGGCATCAGTTCAGGCATCGTCCTCGTCATCTGACCGCGGTTCAAAGTTACAAGACCCGTCCCTAAATAGCCCTCGTGTTGCTTCAAAACGGGACGTTAATATAACCTAACCTTAAAATATGTATATAATACAATCAAATTGTAAACTGTCTTGCGAATTTTATGAACTGTCGTAGTATTAAATTGCTGACATGAATAACAATATATTATTTGATAAAAATGTTTGGGAACTATACTTAGTGATCATGAATAAATAACTTTTTAAGGTCTTTAATTCACTCGAGTAACTTATCTGTTTTACAATGCATCCCATAAAAAACAATAAAAAATTTCTCCCTTCTTGAATTTTTTAAAACTAATTTTTAAGTATTAAGTAAGTTTATTAAAATTATTAAATTTTTTAATAATAAATATTATTAATTTATTTATTACAATTTCATATTATTTATGTATTCATTATGTATACTTTCTTAAAACTTTAGTATATCGAAGTTTTCCAAAATTATTTCCAATTGGGCACCGCATTTCCTAAGGCCGGCCCTGTTAAGGAACTTTTCGAAATAGCGGCAAATCAGAATTCGACAAGCGAGAAAAATATGTATCATATAGAGGATGAAATTCGGGTAAAAATTCAGAATGACAGGCTAGGAAATATAAAAAGGTGTTAGTGATTCTGGAAGAGCTGAGAGAGGGAATAAAATCCTTACGTCTGCTCATTTGGGGAGTACCAAAACTAAAGATAAGTTATCCAGGTATTTTTATTGGCCTGGTTGATATCAGAACATTGAACAATACGTTCGGACATGCAATGAATGCCAACGGGCAGGCAAACCTAATGATAAAATGAAAGCTCCGCTAAAATTAGTCCCTTTAATTCAAGAGGTATTTTCAAAAATAAATATCGATGCATGCGGTCCTCTGCCGGAAACCCCAAAAGGAAATCGGTATTTAATTACCGCTATTTGTCTAACTTCGAAATATCCTGAGGCTATTCCGGTGGCGGATATAAATTCTGTATCAGTCACAGATGCTTTGTTGAATATATTCAGTGGAATCAGGTTTCCCCAAGAAGTACAGACTGATCAGGGCACATCTTTTACCAGCGCGCTAACGAGCAAATTTTTTGAACGGTTTGGCATAAAAATCTGTAACAGTTCGGTATACCATCCCCAATCCAATCCTGTTGAGCGTTTTCACCGCACGGTAAAACGATTGTTACGAGTATTGTGCTTAGAAGCAGGGGAAGAATGGGAGAAAAATCTTCCCTCAGAACTGCTCGCGTTACGGACGGTCACCCACGAAAGCATTGAGTTCTTTCCCTCCGAGTTAGTTTTTGGGAAAAATCTCAGAACTCCAGAAACCTTATTATATGAGAAATGGTTTGAATCGGAGGAGGATGAAAGCCCTGTGACTGAATACGTATTCCAACTGATAAATCGACTAAAACGGTGCCAGGAAGTAGCAGTGAAGCAAATGGAGGAGCTTCAAATAAAGCGAAAAAAGAGGTATGATAAAAATGTCGTGAAGCGAGAGTTTAAAGAAGGAGACTTGGTTTTGGTACTGGCCACGGGCAGGAGAAATAAATTTGGAATACGATGGATGGGTCCGGGTACGATTTAAAACAAGATTTCGGAAACTAATTACGCGGTAGAGATTCCTGGGAAAAGGGAAAGGTCTCAAATTTATCACATTAATGTGTTGAAGCAGTATCATAAAAGACCAGAAGCAGTCCATTTGGTAAACTGGAAATGTGGGATGCTACGCAGATAGATAATGATTTGGATTTCCCATTCATTGAGACGAATCCAAATATATACGACTTACAAGAAATCACTGAGTTGAGTGCTTTAAGTGAACGGCTAGAACCGGATCAAATCAATCAATTAAGGCAACTGTTAGGCAAGTATTCTACTAGTTTTTCAAATGAATGAGGTTTAACTAATTTAGTAGCCCATGATATCCAACCTATCAACGAGAAGCTGGTGAGGTCAAAACCATATCGTTCGTCGCATAGGCAGAACGAAATTTTGAAAACGGAAGTACAGCGAATGTTGGATCTGAAGATAGTAGAAGTAAGGGAATCGGACTACACTTCTCCGGTGATTCTCGTCGTAGCCCCAGGAAAAGTTCCGAGACCCTGCGTCGATTAAATGAAATTACTCGAACAGAATCCCCCCCCCCCTTTCGAATATAGAAGAACGTGTCGAACGCGTGGTGGGTGCTCGTTACATCACCGTTTTAGATTTCGCAAAAGGTTACTGGCAGATTCCTTTGAGTGAAAATGCTCAAAGGTTAGCTGCGTTTTGGAACTTATCGCCACCTCCGTATGAGTTTTGGGCTAAAAAATGCGCCGTATTTCTTCTGTAGGTCAATGGCAGAACTACTGGGAGGTGGCGAAGAATTTGCCGTTCCCTACCTAGACGACATTGCGATCTTCTCAGAGACTTGGGAGGGGCATTTAAAATACTTGGATCGTGTATTAGAACTCATAGCCAAGGGGAAATTAACCATTAAACCAACCAAGTGCAAATTTGCACAAGATCATGTGACATACCTTGAGCATGTTGTAGGAAATTTTTTTCGTTCCCCGACAGAAGCCAAAATTCAAAGTATACAGACTTTCCCTACTCCAAGAACAAAAACTCAAGTGCGGGCGTTTTCAGGCTTGGTAGGTTATTATAGCCGATATATTCCGTCATAGTTGCTCCACTTACCGATACTTTGAAAGGGAAAACAAAAAATGGTGACATGGATTGGACAGCAGCTTGTGAAGAGGCTTTCCAGGAATTAAAAGGGAAACTGATAGAGAAGCCCATTTTATATTCTCCAAATTTTAATAGGGAATTCATTGTTCAAACCGACTCTTCTGATGTGGGTATGGGTGGCGTGCTCTCGCAGTTGAATGAGGATGAACATCCGATTTTGTATCTAAGCAAAAAAATTTTCGAATGCCGAGAGAAAGTATTGCACCACAGAGAAAAAATGTGCTAGTATCACATTTGCCATTAAAAGGTTACATTATTATCTCGGCGGCCAAAATTTTACGATAATGACTGACCACAACCCTTTGTGCTGGCTGAAATCGAACGCCAGTTCAAATCCTCGACTGATGTACTGGACGTTGGCCCTGCAACCCTATAATTTTAAAATAATTCATCGGTCTGGAAAAAATCATCAAAATGCTGACAGTCTTAGCAGATTGGTTGTAGCGGACTAAATGTTGGGTCCTAAAAGTTGCTTGTATATATCTAATTCAGTAGAAAGGATAAAATGGTTCCTTTTATTTACTTATTAAGATTTATTATTAATTTTGATTAATTTTTACTACTGTTTGATGCGTATGTTCGTAGAAAATAAAATGTGTTTTACTAAGACTCCTATTTAGAGAATTTCATGTTGTAATCACAGTATTCATAAATTAATGATTTGTTATGTGTTTGTTTTGAAAAGCTAAAAACTTGAAATTGGAGCATGAAATTCTCTTCTTACCGGTTTGTTAATAGATTTATGTGTTTTAATTTCATGGGTGTTGTGTACTTTACAAACCTATCCTTAAACAGTGTGTTATATATGTTTGATTTCTCCCTTATCAGAAATTACACTAGAGGGAAGACAGTTTTTAAATGATTAAATTCGCATATAATTAAGATTAACGCAAGGTTTTGAAAGGTCAGGAAAATAATGCAGTGCTTCAAGTAAGTCACAGTTTGGTTCTTGAATGCAGAAATGGTGCTTCATCCACAGTTATGATGAACGAAGTTTTTAACTTTTCATACTGCGTGAAAAGTTTCCCCAAAGTGTGGAGGAAGCTGTGACGTATGCCCTCCTCCGACAGCTGGCATTGGTTTAAGACTGGGTGTGTGCGTTCCCAGGGCGCTGGTCACTTTGACATTCATCTGAACAATGGACACTTGCCCTTACCTTTCATGCTGACGGTTTCTTCAAGCACCTGGAATCCT
>BGPR01041113.1:0-13730 GCA_013235015.1 Araneus ventricosus | reverse complement strand
TTAGACAACTCTCCCTTATTTTTATTTTATTAATTTTTGAAAAGGGTACAATAATTTATACCCATCCTATACTTCCTTTCACTATTCTAATTATGAAAATTAAGAAAATAATCTTAGATTTTTTACTTTCTCGTATATGAAGTATGCAAAGAGAAAGTATTGTAATCGTCAAAAAATTCGAACTCCACAGATTTTGACGAATCTACACGTTTTAGATCTCCTCGAGTCCGAGAAACACAATTTGGGAATTATGTTTGTCTGTCTGTGAACACGATAACTCGAAAACTATTAGAGATAAAGGGATGAAATTTGGTATGTGGTCTTTAAACATAATTTGTAGGTTTCCATCAAATTTTGGACAAAATCCGTTAACGGGAAGTTTGTCTGTCTGCGTTCATGTGAACACTATAACTCAAAAACTTGAATAGCTAGATGGATAAAATTAGGTACACAGTTTTATCGTCATGAATGTAGGTCCGTATAAAATTTTGGGCCAAATCCGTCAAAGGGTTGACTGTGTGTCGGTCTGTATAATCGCATACTTGTAAAAATTATATCTCCTAAGCCCTTTGGCTTAGATAAATAAAAATTAGTATGACGTTTGCCAATATTAATTATAGATCTATGCTCAAATTTCGTTTCAATCCGTTAAAAAAAGGTTGTTCAAATTGCATATTTGGTTCAAAATGCACATTGCGGCTCAAGTTAGTATAGTTGGCATTTGACCTTGGCGGTCTACGAAGTTGCGAAATTATAGCGAGCCGCAAACACGCGCTTCGGAAATTATGGCAAACCCAAAACGAAACTACGTTTTGACATTCTCCAGATGGATGCCTGTGATTAACCAGAGGTATGGTTTTATGTTGTGTGATATCTATAGTAAGATTTCGTACTCAAAAACGTTAAATAAAGTTGTGGTACCTTTTCGCGTAAAAATTGAGAGCATACGAAATTTTTTTTTGCAAAATATTAAGTTTCTGGGAAATCATAAATTTTATATGTTTCATTGTAAATCACCATTCATAATTTTTTTCTCAAAATAACCAGGCCTTGGGTCAATACCCCAAAAATATTTACCTACCAACTGGGTGTTTACCCACCCTGCATTACTGGTGCGAGAAAGTTTCGGGGACATTACTCCCGCTGGTTTTCTTTGGAGGCGAGGTCTACTATTAAAAGAACTGGAAATATTTTAGATTTTAGTAACTCCTAACAGTTCGTGCATCGAGATTGCACATAAACCAAGTTCGCGTTTTAAAAATATTTCACAGTCAACTCGTCTTTTCTTTATCATCATAATTTAAATGACCGGAAAGAATTAAAAGTCCATAAGTGGCATCACATGAGAAAAAAAGTCGAAAACGCCACATTAGATGTTGTTATTTTTGGTCCTTCCCTATTAAAATGGGTTTTTGCACCAATTATTTCCCTCTATACCGCCACAACCCATTCATAAAACGCGGCGATGATTGGCTCCCTCGACCATTTTTCAGGCTCGCTCCATGAAATATTCAATTTTAGGGCGGACAATTTATTCGGTCGGCCATCACACGGCGGGGGAATGGGCCGAAAGACAGAAAAAAGGAGAAAAAAAGGCGCGTTTCGGGCCATTTCCCAAATTGCAGGTCAGAAAAATACGACTCGGGGGACGAATTAAGTGGCGCGAGTGGTCAGGCCCCATTTCTTTAAATAAAATATCCCGATAGCTTAGCGCAGTCGCCACTTTGGGGTTCGGCGTTCCTGGTTGCAGCGTTAAAATTAGCCTATAAAACAACTAGGGGATTTCTCAGAGTGGGTGTACTGCTTCTATGAATTAATCAGGAGTGAGATATCCATTTCACCAAGCCATTCAGTATTTCGTGGGCAAAAGTAGATTTAGTTTGAATTTTTATCAATTCTAAAACAATTCACTCACTAGCCCAGAGGTGCCAAACTCAAATGCTAGCACGGACCAAATAATCAATGCCCAAGTTTATGAGGGCAGCAAATAAAAGGTTATTTTAAAATGCAATGTAGAAAAGAACAATAACAACGGGAAAGTTAATGTTTTCTTCCTGACATTTGGCGTCTCTCATCTGCTAAAATCCTTCCTACTTCGGAGGATGTCTTGTCTGCAGTAGTTACTGTCAAAACTGATCCAAAGTGAATGTCAATAATAAGGATCTTATAAGATACTAATTTCCTTTACGAACATAGAAAGTAGCTTCCCAGCAATGTTAGTCTTATGTTTGGAAAGACAGCTCTACAGGGATATGTATGGAAATGCCGGGGGAATGGAGCCATTGATCCCGATCTTGGCGACCGTTTTGGCGACAAAATGAAGGATTTCAAAAATACTGGAATTTTCTCGATATCACTGTTAGAGGCCGAGATACGGGTTTCTCCAGATGATTCCATGTGACGTCATGGCCTGTCAGGGAGACTATAAATAGCGCCGTGCTCGGATCATAGAGCAGTGTTTGATCAACTTGGAAAGTGTTGAATCGTGTTGGAGAGTGTTGAATCGTCTTGGAAAGTGTTGAAATGTCTTGGAAAGTGTTGATCGACTGGGAGTCGATCAACACTTTCATCGATCGTCTTTGGAGTTGTATCCGCAGTGCCAGCTAGTAAGCTGACAGATGTCGCGCGGTATTGAAAGTGCCGTTACTGTTATTAATTAGTGATTTGCTGTTTGTTTGTGTAGCGAATTTGTGTAAGTGCTGTGTTTTTACTGTGCTTCGTGTTTCCTGAATATTTGTAAATAAACCGTCATTCTCCGTTATCCTGCTTGTTGAACTGTTTCCACCGTACATACACAGGATGATTTTTGTAACAATATGCCAATTTTCAAACATTTTCAAACCAGGATGGCAAATATTAGTAAAATTCAAGTATCCCAAATTCACTGAATTTTGCCACCAAATCTGAACAGCACTGGATCTCGATTACCTCCACTCGCATATGACCAGGTACTGATTCTATACCTATACAGAATATAGTGAGAAACAAAGAAATCTTTTCTTCTAAAAGTTTTATTTTATTATCGGCTCCTAAAATATTCGCTGTTTCTGGCAGGGGAATTGGTGCATCGATATAATACAACTAGTAATTAGTCATTGGCGAATGCTGTGGTTCGTTATTACTAATATAATAGCCCATATCTCTCGGTAACGCTCTGACGTCGCCAACAATAAAACTCGCGCCATAGCACTGAAAGACGTTAAACAGTATTAATTCATTGTTAGAGAACCTAAATTTCAGTCATTTTAAATTTAAAAGAGTAATTTTCGTTCTAATTTCAATTTTAATAGCACTAAAATAGTGAAATAAAATTTTCTATCGATTGATATAAAATTTATCTCGCTATGATCAATAGTTCCGGAGAAATTTTAAATTCTATTAATCATATATTTCAAATTAATTTCCGTTTTTCAATAGAAAGTAGTAAATTACGTCAGTGGTATATCTTGCGCGTGATATAGTTTGGACGCCACGATGCATCTCGTTATTTATTGCAATCGTAATGATATAATTTGATAATATTTTTTGCCAACGTCTGACAAGCAGAGAAGTGCTTTGTTTTGATTAGAATTTCGAAAAAGAATTTCTTTGAAATTTTAACTTTTGACAAGCTGAGAATTTCATGGTTATTGAATTATAATAAAATTGTTAAACGATGAAAAATGCTTCACACAGAATGTTGTTTACCAAGAGATTTTTTGAATAAAGTAATTTGTAAATAAAAATATTTCCTGTCATAAAACATATGTTTATTTTATTTGTTTTCAATCAATGTTAAACATTTCTCCCGCATATATATCTATTTGTACACGTCAAATTTCAAGGGAAATATCTCGAATGAAGAGGCAATTTGAACCCAGTTAATAATAATGAATGATTATGCGTTAAAAAATTAAGCTACGGAAGTTTTATTAAAAAAAAATTTTGTCACATACTCTTATACTTGCTGGGCCGCGAGTTTGACACCCCTGCGCTAGCCACTGAGATTTTCGTTCCGTTACAAGTACAAGGTGGTTACAGTTAAAGTATCTCTTTCAGATAACTGTAGAAAAATCAGGGGAAAATTCTTTCTTCTTGTCAAAGAAAAGATAGGGGTTGAATAAAGACGTCATTTCTAAACAAAGCCCCACCCCGCATTTAGTTCAGAAGTCTACAAACTTGTGCATTTCCTGGGATAAGAAGGATTTTGGTCAGAAGACATATCACTCATGTGCAGCATCTTAGACGTCATGTTTCGTACGTGGATGGATCCAAAAAAAGTTTACAAAGGTAATAGAAAATTATTTATTAACAATAGACAGAAAATACAAAAGGGAATTAAGAGGCATACTTTCCGATAACTTTTCCTCATAATCACCAAATCTATTTAGGCATTTATCTGAACGCAGGACCAACTTGTTTAGCCCAGCTTGGCCGAAACCACGTCCTGTCCATTGAGCCAGTTCTCGGCAAATGTTTTCACATCACTCTCTGAATCAGCACTTGTTCCAGATTAGTGTTCCTTCAATTTCGGAAAAAAGGGAATAATCATTGGACCATCGCGAATTATCCGACGCAAACGGCCTAGCATGTTGAGTGATGGTGTCATCCTCCTGCATGATAATATCCATACTGCTCGCAAATCTCAAGTATTGCTGCGAAAGTTCAAGTGGGAAGTCTGGAGCAACCCCCCTACAGCCCAGATTCGGCACCCAATCTGGGTTCCAAACACTTATCTGGAACAAAGTTCTCTTCCGAGAGTGATGTGAAAACAATAGTCGAGAACTGTCTCAATGGACAAAACGTGATTTCTCTCAAGCCGAGTTAAACAAGTCGGTCCTAGCTCAGATAAATACCTAAATAGATTTGGTGATTATGTGGAGAAGTGATCGGCAAGTATGCCTCTTAAGTCCCTTTTGTATTTTCTGTCTATTGTTAATAAATATTTTTTTATTACCTTCGTAAACTTTTTTGGATCCATCCTCGTAGAAAAGCGACATCAGTGCAATGCATCTTTTATCGATAGGTCTGCGTAGTACAGAACTGTTCCTATATCGTGAGGAGAGCTTCCGACTAATCTCAGCTTACTTTCAACCAGAAACGGATAACACCTCGCTGTTCCTTCTTGGTACATATTAGTAACGGGGCGGCCATATTCACTCGTCAACAGAACGGAGAAAAACGATGCAAAATCAGACTTCACTCACGCGACCATAATATTACAAACTCAATGTATGCGTGCCCAACGGCTGAATTTCTCACTGAAGTAGGGACACATAAGTAAGTAAAATTTTTGACTTACCTATGAGTGTCTCAACTTAATACCTATTAATATTAATTTTAGATCATTTGATTTTTCGGAACCAGTTCTTGCAACAGGTTCGAGGATCCAAATCCCACAAATAAACTTGATCTCAGGATCCGAATCCACGAAACATTAAAGACGAGTAAACGCTTGCGAACACAACGGTTCGAGAACTGCTCGCAAGCCGTTCGTTGAAATTATTTTCGCAACGGACCATTTCAAAGGAGCGAAACCACCTCGAACAATCAATCATCACTTATCAGTGCCAATCTTTGGAATAGGGAAGGCGGTTTTTGCAAAGAAAAAAAACGGTTTTCGGTTAAACCGGTTTTTTTCACCTCCGGTAACCTGTTTTTGAAAAAACCGGTTTTCGGCTGTTTATCTTTAAAAAGCAACGTTTGTGGACAGAACTATTTATTAATAATAATATACAATAAGTAAGTATTAATACAATAATTAATTAATGTAATAATTATTATTGATTATAAATAAGGAAATAATACAATATGTAATAACAATAAATGAGTAATTATTGCAATAAGTAAGTATTATAGACAAAAATTTCTATTAACATTGTTTTCACAAGAAATTAATTCATTGGCCAATATTTATCATGCAATCTCCTCGTAGAGACTCTTTCTGCAATGTGTTGAATCCATGAGTCGACACCTCTCATCGGAAACAGCATTCAACATAAATACTAATCTCTTGGACGCCACAGAACTTCCGACTAAAGATAAAATTTTTTTTGGATACAAAAACAGACGCCGTTTGCATACAATTTTTTATAAGTATTGATTTTGCAGGAAATCAATCCATTGGTCAATATTTATCTGTTCATAAAGACTCTTTCAGTAATCCTCCAACCAACAGACGCCTCGAGGAAGCGGTTGTCGGTGATTGGCCTAAGATGATGAAATTCATAGCTTTATAACTTGGTAAATTTTAGTCTAGTCGAAACTAAAATCAAGCCTATCTTCCGACCCGGTTTTTGGATTTAAAAAAAATAACCGGTATAAATAGGGGCAAAAAATAACCGGAAAAACCGGTTAACCGAAAAAGAACAGTTTTCGGTTTAAACCGATAGGTTTTTCCCATCCCTACTTTGGAATACGCCGTGCTTTACAGAATTGGCCTTGCCGGTTCGTTGGAGGTTCGCGGGGAACGACGAATTACAGTCGAACACGTTCCAAAGTGAACTGCGAATTCCATTGTTTTCGCCGAAAAACCTTCAGGATTTGGTTCGCAAACCTTTCGCTTAGTTCGCAAGTGTTATAAGCGTCTTAAGGTACATCAGTAATTACTGACTTGATCCCAAACTAAGGATTTCGATTCGCTAGGTGAACGGAACTGACCCAACACTAACTGTTCATATATATCTATTATCTGTAATCTTTACTTCTTGTATATTAATATTCACCTGCTAAATATGTTCATGAATGCCACCTATAGATGGCGCTGCGTGTACTTTTTAAGTATATGCAATTCGAAAGTAAGTTCAGTTTCTGTAGCTGTTCTTCGGCGCGACTGTTTGTTACACGGCACAGCACGCTCTTTGTTAGCGGCTAATTACTAAATATATTTATATTCTGCTAAAATATGTGTTCTATGGTGAGCGTCCATTGTGTGTGGCGTTTTGTGAATGCCAAAAATAAAGAAGAAACGGGCAAATCCTGTACTCTTATTTGAAGCAAGCTAACTACACTAACATATGCCAACAAATATTGATCAAAGGATCCGAATCCACGAAATGAACGAATCCGACCCAACACTAGCATACAACAATAATTACTAATCTGAAGATCCGGATTCACGAAATTAACGGATCCAACCCAACACTAGCATACAACAATAATTACTGATCTGAAGATCCGGATTCACGAAATTAACGGATCCAACCCAACACTAGCATACATCAATAATTACTGATCTGAGGATCCGAAGCCACGAAATGAACGTATCCGACCCAACACTAGCATACAACAATAATTACTGATCTGAAGATCCGGATTCACGAAATTAACGGATCCAACCCAACACTAGCATACATCAATAATTACTGATCTGAGGATCCGAATCCACGAAAGGAACGGATCCGACCCAACACTAACATACATTAATAATTACTGATCTGAGGATCCGAATTCACGAAATGAATGGAAACCGACCCAACACTAACATACATCAATGATTACACCCTCCCTTAGATCAACGATAAACTTTGCCCCCCTCCCCTTGAGTCACTAATCGGTCGATGCGAACCAGGGACCAATCCTCTCCGATCAAACGATCAGAGAGGGGGGTATTAGACGGCAGCAAACCATTAAGTCGACGACGTTTAATCCCAGCGCTTCTGTACGGGGGATTAGGCGGCCGCAAACACGGTTCCTAATCCTCCGCTCTCCCTTTTGGGGGGTTTTCCTGAGGCAGACGGACTTCGACGAGGAAACAGTTGTTATAAGGAGATTTGCTTCACGCACCGCCGCTTTTCGAACGTTCGGAGATAAAGTAACTCGAGTAGAATCACTCATCCCTCCCCCACACACACACAACCTCGCAATTTGTACAAGAGGTGGGTAGTATTACTTGCGGTAGAAAAGAGGCATAAATTGGTAGGGGGTTTCGGTTTCAGTACCGTTGCGAAATTTTCCCAAGGTGAGTGAGATTCTTTGGGGTATTTTGTATTAAATAAGGAGTTGTTTTTACATATACAGGTTGAAAAGTGTATAAATGCTGCTTAACAGTGGACTAGTGCAGCGATTCCCGCGGACCACATATTGCGTAAAAAAATAATTAGGGCCCACTAACTAATATATAAGTAAAAAAATACAAACATATATATGTAATAATCTCACTTAATTTTTCTTTAAATTCTAATATTATACATTTTAAAATCTTAGTGCAATATTAATGTATTCCAAAATCACTTTTCTTAAAACTCCAGTTTCGTTCTATTTCCCGCGCTGGAGGTGTATTAAATATCGCGTTTTGGCATATTCATTACTAAAAGAATATTTAAATCGCTTCCACGCGCACACATAAATCGCGAAATCAGCGACTTGTTGGCGCCATACTTTTCCCTAAAACACTTACGTCATTTACTAAAAATAGCTAATATTCCCTTCACTTTGATCACGTGTCTATATGTTAATCCCTTATCTGAGAAAATGCAGGGATTTCCGTTCGTTTTTCGCTTGAAACTTTCATACGAGATGTACGTACATTCCGTCACTCTCCCATAATAAATAAAAATTGTATAATAACTCGGCCTGTTCCTTATTTAACAACTACAACAAAGAAATCATTTTATATATTTATATTTTATGCACATATATTTCAGTAATTAGTAAAGTTTACTGTAAAAATATATTGTTTTATAAAGCAGAAAAAGAGTGAAGACCCTTGAAACTCCCCTCACAACGACTCTTGACTAGCGTTCCGCGGCCCATAGGTTGGGAACCGCTGGTCTAGTGCATGGATGGGCAATCTACGACCCAAACTAAGCCCAAATGTGACAAGCATAGCAATTTTATCCGGCCTGCCGCAGATTTTAAAATAATAGTACAATAATTTAAAATAATAGTACGGTTAGAGGAAATAATAATGTTCGAATTTTAAGGATAATCAAAATTAAATGAATCACTCTCAACAGTTAACCCTTTCGCGTTCATTGGTATCGCAGTGAAACCACACATTGGGCATTTTTTTACTGCGCATGGGTGAAACCTAGCGTAATTTTTCTTTCATAACTTAAGAGACAGACATATAGGCCAACTTGATTAAAAATTCCCAGTTCAATACCGTTAGTATTCACAAAGATTTCGGCATTGCAAGAGCTAAATTACTTTTGACCTCTTAAGATGAACAAAATGATGAGGGTTCTTCCTCAAATTGAATCTTCGAAAGTAATATTGAATTTTATGAAGGTTGAATATCCTGAATACTCACGTATGCTTCTAAATTAAATGCATAATTTAAACTGCATTTCGACGATAACTTATTCGGTGGAAAAATAGACCGTTACCGTTCATTGGTTTCACTGTGAAACCACAAATTTCATGAAAATAAAAAAAATGTTAAATACTTTTCCTTTACATAGTTAAGATCAGCTACGTGTCTAAAACTCATTTTTACTTTCTCGTATAAGAAATATACGAAGAGAAAGTATTGTAATCGTCGAAAAATTCGAACTCGAGATTTTGACGAATCTCCACGTTTTAGACCTCCTTGAGTCCGAAAAACACAATTTTGGAATTATGTCTGTGTGTGTGTCTGTGAACACGATAACTCGGAAAATATTAGAGATAAAGGGATGAAATTTGGTATGTAGTCTTTAAACATAATTTGCAGGTTTCTATCAAATTTTGGACAAAATCCGTCGGCGGGAAGTCTGTCTGTCTGTATGTCCGCGGTCATGCGAACGCTATAATTCAAAAACTTGAATAGCTACATGGATAAAATTTCGTACACAGTTTTATCGTCATGAATGTAGGTCCGTATAAAATTTTGGGCCAAATCCGTCAAAAGGTTGACTGTCTGCCGGTCTGTATAAGCGCATCTCCAAAGCGTCCGCCATCTCCACACGCATGCGTATTGGACGCAATATTCTGTGCACGATATTTATTGACTCCTGCTTGGCGCTTTTTTTTCATCCGATTCTCCATACGCATGCGTACTTGGTAGCAATCTGTGCACGCGGAAGGATTGTCCTTGAGCGAAGAAAGAGTAGAAATCGGTATGCATTTAATCGGAACGCATCTCTTCGAATTTGATTTTTTACCTAAATATTTTCTGATAGTCATTGGATCCTGGGTTACAATAGGTTCGATTTTTTTTATCCACGCGGGGGGAGGTGAAATAGCACCTTTTCAGAGAAGTATACGAGAAAGTTTAGGGGAGACCACTCCCGCTGGTTGAAATAAATTTAGTAATTTTCAAAACGAAACATGTAGTGAATTTTAAAAGATTAATGCAAGCAGACTGTATTGGTTGATTTTTACATTATTTTTAAATCTAAAAGAAAAAGTTGAGATCACCTCAGCTCGGCGCTCATGAAACACAATAATGCCAGTAAATAGGCTAATCTCCAAAGGCGACTCACAAATAATAAAAGAGGAGTAACTCGCGTCTTTCTTCCTCGACAAATCAAATATCTTTGGAAGGCAGAATTGAAAAAAAAACCTCGAAATGATGATAGCCTCCAAAACTGCCAATATATGGGCTTATCTACCAGACAACTGGCAAGGGTAAGATAGCTTTGGGAAGAGGGAATGTGGAGTTGTTTTGAAATCGACGGAGCAAGGGACTATGGGAACTTCTACGAACATTTACGCCTCACCTACAACTTGCAATTTTTTACTTTCCCGTATGCGAAGTATACAAAGAGAAAATATTGTAATCGTCAAAAAATTCGAAGTCGAGATTTTGACGAATCTCCACGTTTGAGACCTCCCTGAGTCCGAAAACACAATTTTGGAATTATGTCTGTCTGTGAACACGATAACTCGAAAACTATGAGAGCTACGGGGATGAAATTTGGTATGTGGTCTTGACACATAATTTGCAGGTTTCTATCAAATTTTGGACAAAATCCGTCAAAGGAAAGTTTGTCTGTCTGTATGACCGTGTTTATGTGAACGCAATAACTCAAAAACTTAAATAGCTAAATGTGTAAAATTTGGTACACAGTTTTCTCATCAGAAATGTAGGTCCGTATAAAGGCTTGGGCCAAATCCGTCAAAGGGTTGACCGTCTGTCGGTTTGTTTAATCGCATACTTCAGAACGCCATAACTTCTTTAAAAAATTACTTAGAAAAATGAAATTTCGTATGTAGTCTTGAAACCGCAATTGTAGATTTGTCTCCAATATTCTTTTAAATCGGTTAGAAAAAAGGCATTGAAATTACCTAATCGGTTTTTTCTCCATTCTACGCAAAAAATAGAAAAAGAGTTGCGAAAGTTGGAGCGAGTGTTTTTTCCACCTTCGCGAATACCGCACGCTTTCCCCACCTTAGGGAACTTTTCCCCTACCCGTATTATTCCCTTGCGAGAAAGTTTGGGAGAGGTCACTCCCGCTGGTTTTCACTTTGAGGTTAGATAACTTCACTACCAATAACCGATAACAAATAACCATTATAAACCACTAACCACTTTGAGGTTTGATAATACATGCTACATTAACCCCTTAACTGAATAATTTTCTTTGCTATTTAATAAGATGCTCCCTTCTGCTTTGGAAAGAGGCTGTCGTTTTCATTCATCTCAGAAAGCACAGAATACTTGAGATGTTTATAGATTCTACGTCATTTTTGTGTCAAATTATAAAGCTAATTAATGATTAAATTTTCGTTCTAAGACTAAAAATGCGATAATTCGATCCAAGAGGTATTCTCGGGCCTTTAAGTTAAGCGGTTAACACTCCATTTTAAGCTAGTGAGGATGGAATACATAACTTTCAGAACGTGCTGAAGACGAAATTAACACCCTATATAGCACTTCACTTTTCAAAGTTCCACATTACACGGACATTAGGCTGCTCCACCAATAACTCCAAATTCACATACACGACAGATATTCAGTAAATCCCCAATGAGATTCCCCAAAACCACAGCCTCTCTTCTATCTCAACATGGCTTTCAGAATTCTAATGAAGTAAAAAAGGCAGCTATTTTAAAGTTCATTTAATTAAAAAACAATTTTAAGAATTAACCTTCGAATTTAAAAAACCTTCTAAGATTTTGTTTCAAAATTTAAAAGCTGAATACTATCTAGATGGATCAACAGGTTGAATTGCTACGTTAAACAGGAGATGCAAATTTCAACAGGTTAGTTATTATACAATGCTGATGCCTTTTACTGCTACTGTCATTAATATAAAACTTCGATTCCAAAAATTAAAGGTAAAATTCTTTATATATATATATATAATGTATTCGCTATTAGTCGTTAAATAATTAAACAGGCCGAGTTATTAACTAATTTCTTTTTATTATCGGAGAGTGACGAAATGTATGTACATCATGCTTTAAGTTTCAAGCCAAAAGTAAACAGAAGATCCCTGCTTTTTCTCAGGTAGGGATTTAACAGATAGACATGTGATCAAAGTGAAGGGAATAATAGCTATTTTTACTATATTACGTAAGTGTTTTAGGGAAAATGCGTGGCGGCAATAAGTCGCTGATTTCGCGAGTTGTGTGCGCGTGGAAACGATTAAGATATCCTTCTAGTAATAAATATGCCAAAACGAGAGATTTAATATTCCTCCAGAGCGGGAAATAGAACGAAACTGGAGTTTAAGAAAAGTGATTTTGGAATACATTAAGACTTTAAAATAAATAATATTAGAATTTGAAATAAAATTAAGTGAGATTATTACATATATATATATCAAAACAAACTTAGAAACACAAGACAAAAACTCAAAAACAATCAAGAAACAATGGTAAAAAATAGATAAAAACCAATATATATATATATATATATGTGTGTGTGTGTGATATTTTAATTTTTTAACTTTCCTAAATAATCTTAACGACACCTCATTTTAAATACTTCTACTTTCATCATATTTAGAGCACTACAACTTTCTTTTCTAATCACGAGTTCTAAAGGGGAAAATCCCTCTTCTGGGTACTTAAGCGTTCTGCGCATTCTTTTCTGCCCTTTTTCACGCCAGCATGTAAGCTTTCAACAACAACGCGCCGCGCGGGCGTAAACTACGAAATTCTAGTCATGGAGCTGCAAACAAATTAAATACTTTACCTATGAAGAATAACGCCTGATGCTTCAATAAAAGAAGATTTAAACAAATATCGTCTCTTCCTTGATGAAAATGGACTGCCTTTCACCTTTGTTTAAAGCCTGATCTTTCAATATATAGTTATCCATATGTATGTGTTCGGAAGAGCGTCGTTTTTTTTTTTTTTTTTTTTTTTTTTTTTTTTTTTTTTTCCTATCTAGAGTGGGTTGCGTTAACAGTGGTCGTAATTGGTAAAAGCAACATTTTTGTAACAATATTAATAAGCTGCAATAAATACAAAATGGCATTACAGTTGCAAAACAAATTATTCTAGGTTTTGACATTAATGTTGTATCTATAAATGCCCACCCGCTACTTCCAGTATAAAAAAAGAAAATCGTAAAAAAAAAAAAATCACTTTGAGGGCCGACCAACAAGAACGCTAAGACGGGTTTGAGTGGTCGTTCCTAGAGGTTATTTTAACGTTATGTCTATGGGTCAAAAATTCAGTGCCAAACAAGATTGACCGTTGAACGGAGTGACCGCTATGTGGAGATGGTCGCTTAGACAAGTTTTACTGTATAGAAACCCAACTGATCAACGGGATAATGTATTGTCCTAAACAACATATTTGATTCCCTTTACTACGTGATTAAGGAGTAAAATGCACCATATTCTAGAAATGTACGAAAAAGTCGAGGGGAGAAC
>BGPR01041112.1:0-13730 GCA_013235015.1 Araneus ventricosus | reverse complement strand
CCTTCGCATACCACAGGTTGGGAACCTCTGCTCTAGACAGGAAAAAATTTATTGAACATAAGAAGAGAGATAAAAATGCTGGAACTAAATAATTCCCTCTGTTTCAGATATGGCTTGTACTTCCCAGACGAGGAGACGAAAGCGGTGTTAAACACTGACAGCACCGGGGCAGCCACCGTCCGTATCTCGATGCCGTCCCGCATGTCCTCCAGCCTCATATTCCACTACAACCTCAAGTTCTACGACACAGACGTGGACACGTACGAAGCAGTCAGCCTGAAGAGATTCGTCATGCAGTCCGTGGTTGGGAACGTCGTCGCCTTCAGAGTCCACGCTCCGTCCAGCGGGTCGCTGCTCCTGGACATCTTCGCGAACGCGGTCACCCCCCGCGAGTACCTCACTGGCGAACCGATGAAGTTCAAGAGCGTCTGCAAGTTCAAGATAGTGTGCGAAGATCTGCAGACGGTGATGGTGCCGTTGCCGGACTGCGCCAGCGGGGAGTGGGGTCCCATGAAGGCAACGAGGCTCTTTGGACTAGTGCCCATCACCCACGAGGACGCCTTGATCTTCTCGCCGAGGGAGTTGGAAATCCAATTCCGGATGTCCAGACCCCTCACCGACTTCATGGCAACCTTGCACAAGAACGGCGTCGAGGAGAAGCGGTTGTCCAAAAACGCTACCCAATCCGTGGAAGGGGACTTGGTGACCTTCTACTTGAAGTTCACCGAAGATGGCCAATACGGCATGGATATTTACACGCGGGAAATGAATGGTGAATTGGAAAACGGTGATAAGCACCTCCTGACTCATTGCTGTAAATACCTTATCAATGTTTATTCTAACAAACCATTCCAAGAGTTTCACTAGAAGTTTGACACTGGATAACATATTTAATTTGCGCATCATAAAACTATTGTGTTGCCACTAAAGTAAAGGGTTCTTCGCCGTTAACTTGACAGCAGCCAAAATATGCCACCTTCCCGACAGTTAACATGGCCTTAACCAAAGCGCGTCAATTTCGCCAAGTACAACGACTTTGCTTCGCAAACCTGTGATTCGGGATGTACGGTTGTTATACTTGGCGCACATTTTGGTGGCTGTCACATTAACAGAGAATTGCCATTACATGCAAATATCTATGCTGGGCAACAACTGCTGTGGAGTTAACGGGAAATTACCATATGAAGTTATGCCACGCAACTATAGTCGGGATCATTTGAAGAGGAGTGCTATCATTAATAAACGACTGTGGCATGTGGCAACTATCGATATTCACTGTTCGTTTTTATTTTATTTTTACTGTTCAAGATGTTGATATTAAAGCTGCACATCGAAAACGTGTACAGGTGCACTAAAAACCCACTTATTGGGGTAATCTTTATAAAATACTATTATTATATGTTCTTGTTTATTTATATAAATGTAACTAAAAATAGATTTATAAACTTTGACTTCAATTCAAATATATAGAGTTATTTGCAATGACTAAGATGTTATAGTTCTAATATTACAGTGTGGAAAAGAACTTTGTAGAGACTTTATAGAAGTTGCGAGGACTGAAACTAATAACCATAACATGAAGTATAAATACTGCAATAATTATCTGAGTTACGTCATGAAACATTTACAAAGGTGAAAATACGAGTTTATAAATACATTGCTGGCTTGTTCTTCAAAGGAATCGAAAGCAGCTAATGTGTGGTTAAACGTTTCCAAGTATTTTTTATACTGTTGGTATTTACACAGTGCTTTTATGTCTTCTATTATGTCCTGTTCTACTAGTTTCATCTTAACTGTTGATGGAAATGTCACGGACTTGGCGAAAGGACTGTACCGTGTTCTTAAATCTAACCATTTTCATGCGTTAAACTTCAGAACACGGTACTAGCGCCAAACTCGAATTTTTCTAACTATATCTCGCCAGATTTGGTTTTAGATTTAACACTGTTAAAACCAAACAATTGGCGAGAGTGTCGTAAAGTTGGCGACGGGACCATACTGTGTTCTTAAAACTAACCGTTTCATGACATGCGCCATTAGCGCTTCCAACTTTTTGTGAGCATTCCATATTTTGTCAATTTTTATTATACTCAGGACGAACATTTATATTAATTAATTGCTTTAAATAAAGATAGCTTTATTTTGCTTTTCTTTATACTTCTAATTAATAACTTATTCAAATGTTGATATCTATTGTTGTTTCGATAAACTGATGTACATATATAGATTTTTTAAAAATATTTTTTAGCTAAACTAAAGAAACATCAACATGATAATCTAAAACCAGATTTCTCTATTTAGTTGTTATATCTAATAATGACTCACAATTCAGAGTCATCATTTTGCAGATATTCTGAACTCAGTAACATAATATGTATACTTTGGATATATATGTGTAAGGAATAATAAATACTTTTCAGTGTGTTTTCCCATGCAATGTCTTCAAAGTATTTTTCATAACTGCTTGTAATTAAAGAAATTATAATAAAAAGTGTTCCTTTCCTCTGGTTTGATAGAAAGTATTTTAACTAACCAGGGTAACCATCATTTTGCTGTTTGAGTTTCTCTGACATTTCCAGGTTTTTAAAAAATTTCCCTGACTTTTTTCGGAGGTATTTAAAATCTTCAGAATGATCTTACTACATCTCTTTCCCCTTATTTAATACATAGTACACTCTTAATAGTATGCACGTTCTACTCTTTCTAACTAAATTCAATGTAAAATAAACAAAATTCAATGCTCAAAAATCAAAACATAAAAATGTCATTTTCACTTACTAGGTTTCATATAAGCTTTATTTTTATAAACACTTGTATCTACGCCACTGAATGTACTTATATTCAGTGGTGTAGCTACAACTTTTGCTGCCCGGGGCGAACTTGTAGTCTTGTTACCGCTAAAGTGCAGAAATCAGTTATTCTACAGATTCTAGGTAATGTGCATATTAACTAGGGTGATCCGTTAAAGTGCCGAAAATTGTTTCATTTCTCAAATTACCTAGGTAATCTGTAAATTACCTAGATAATCTGCACATTACCTACTAGGCACTCGTTAAAGTGAAAATAAGATCTTTACTGGAACAACAGCATATTTATTTTTCGATATCTAAAGGTTAATACAATAACAAATTAGTTGATAGAATCAATCATCAATCAATTAAAAAACTATAATACAAAGAATCAAACGGTTTAAAATATTAAGCTCCCTTAATATTTTCAAACAACAAAGGGGGGAACAAAGCCTCCTATCCAGCAATGTGGTTCTAGCGAGCCACGAGGTGGGCTTTTAAATTTGGGGAGTGTATGTATCTTGTCATGTATCACCCGTCTTGGTAGGTTGTATACCTCTCAATTCCAGTGGCAGAAACACCGCGACGCTGCGTCGTACGTCGCAGATTTTGGACAGTGTCTGCAGACTACTTTGTAATAAAGTTTATCATGTGCTCATAAAATAAATCCCATCAGGAAAAATATCAAAGTTATTAATCACACTTTCTAAAGAACTTAGCAATTATTATTAAACTCACATTGCTAAAATATGCAATCCTCTCGCCCTCGAGCAATCTTCGTGGGCCCCCCCCCCCTCTTTTTTTCCCTATGCTAAATGGGCTTCCCTAGCGACTGCGATTTGACCTTGAAGTACGCTAACTGCCTCATATCGGTATTGGTCACGTCCAATGTTTTCTACGCGTTTCATTCCGATACGTTTCTGGCACGGAGTCTTTGGTTTCTGGAAATAACACGTGGTTTTTACTTTGAGATGGCTGCGTATATAGATAAAATTCGTTGTTTCGATTGCGATGCTACATGATTACGAAAAAACTTAAAGCAGCATTATTTACGCCAGCCTGAAAATAAACCTCCGAAGTTTCGATCGATCTCTAAGGCTGCAAATCAATCATTTTTTACAAATGGGAGCGAAAAAAGAACAAATTCTGAAATTGATAAAGACGAGGAACAGAGTTCAAGCCAAGATTGCCCCAATTTTAAGCGTTCTAAGCATTAGTTAAGAAATATGGAATTCATTATTATACACACTTTCAAAATGTATCTACATATGTGCAAATGCAAAATTCCATAAAATCAAAAGTTGTATCAAAAATTTTAGAGGAAGATAGCCCTGTTCTTCCTTGTTTTAAATAATAAACAATGATACTATGATATCTTATATATGCATAATTGCAGAACAATTTATCAGTTTGCATACAAACCATTAAAATGCATATCAGGATAAATGTGCTAATAAGTTTCAAAGTTTTTGTTTCGTAAAAAAAGCAATTATTTATTGCATTTTAAATTAAAAGCATACAAGAAAGACAATTTTTGACATACTTAATTTTTTTTTACAATAAACAGGAGGCATAAATTTTTAAATAACATCTAACATATTGAAGAATATTTCATTTATATGAGCAAGTGATGTATTGTTTTGAAAAATTCACCAAAACAGAAAGACACCAAATGCTGTGTTTAAAACGGAAAAGTACCTGAATATAATTTTCTGCATGGGTATTTGTATAGTATGCTTAATATTACTTCTTAAACTACTTGATACTTCATTATCGTTAATTATCTGCCCAAAGAAAAAGATTAATCTTCATATGCTTTTGTTTATTAATTTATACAATTATATTATACAAATAATAAAGATGTTATATGATTTTTAATTTATGTTTGTCGTATTTTAATAGTTGTAGGTTGATATAAATATTTCAAAAAAAAGAAAGCAAAATATTTATAGTCGCACACTATTATGCAGACTATTTTTAAGAGACCCAACCTCCGTTGCAGACTATTGAAAAGTATTCTGCCACTGGGCTCTCAATACACAGCGAATCATTTAGGCAAACCCTGCATACCAGGCTCACATACATAGAAGATCGTTGATGAAACTGGGTTTTGAACCTGGAACCCTCTGGTTGTTACACCACCAGGCCACAGTGGCCATCAATAAGACACTTAAGCCCATTGTATAGTACACACTCAGAAGAATGCAGCCAATTGAAAGAGAATGGAAAAGAAGAGATCTTCTTGGAATTCACTTTTTATCTTTCTAAACAAATAATCAGGACTAAGGATGTCTTATCCATTAGGCTATGCCCAGGGGCACCAATGATCCAAAGGCACTTAAAAATTTACAATTCTGATTTCATTTTTACTTTGAACCAAAGAAATTATTTAATTATAATTTTTGGTATGTTAACAGTAAAAATATGATTAGGACTTGTAACCAGACAGAACACCGACCCATGCTCCTGTGTCTTATAGTCATCACAACTACCCAACAGTTGTGTGGACATGGGGCAAAGATTGTAACAAGACCGCCATTGATTTCATAATGTTGCATAAACATGTACATCAGTTCAAAAATTTTCATACAGAGACAATCAATGAGAAAATCCTAAACCATGCATGTAATAGATGTTACCTACATTATCAATAATAAACTAGGTAGTTGCCTGCTGATATATAATATCATAGTAGAACATCAGATTTAGTTCTATAATTCCCGCTTTAGAATGCTATAATAAAGAATGAAGGCACTCAAATTCCTAGTTTCGGTTCTGACGGGGTGCAAAACTTCTCCAGCCCAGGACGCTCAAATTTGTTAAGAAGGCCTTGATCAGGAGAGCCTTAATTTGCATTTCTGTTTTTACTATTGGGCCTCTTACTGAAGCTAAGACACCATCTAACTGGTATAAGAATCAGTACATAATAGTTCATCTATTATTACAAATTTTATATTAATTTCTATGCATTAAAAATCTAAAACATGCAATGACATTTCTGAAATAGACTACAATGACGACAAATTTTATTTTGAATTAAAACACAATGGATGATGATAAACAGTTCCTCACAGTAGAAGCAATACATGTTGCTATAAATAAATTCAGGCTCCATCTGCAAAAGTTTTAACAGTGGTTGACACTTGGATCAAAATTGGTTTATAAATTGATACTGACATTGATATTTGTTGGAATTCACCGCTCATTACCTTCCCCCTTCTACTAAAGTAGTATGTTCCTTCTCTGTAAGCTACTATTGGCTGTTATTGCACATGCATTAAAATTGTGACAAAATGACGATTGTGACTCATTTCATTCTGATTCCACTCCTGCTGTATACGAAGAAGAGACTATACAATCCTGTCATGTCTTTAATAATCTTTTATAAACTTTAGCATGTTGCTAGAAATAAATGCCTTTGTTGTTAATGTGTTAACAAACAACTCTGTCACAAAGGAAATCAGTTTCATAAAACAATTATATTTTCAAAACACAAAGTAAAAAAGAAACAAAACTAGCACACTCCAGTTTGAAAGATAAAGACCATAATAATCAAGTTCAAAGAACTAAAGCAAAGTCTAAAGCAATTTATTCACAGCATAAAAACTTCTAGAACTTTCTAAACAGATAATTTTACACAAGGTTAACAATAAATCTTCAATAGCTTAAAGACAACTCATTAAATAAAGAAGTAGAAAATGTTGGTCAATCTGCATTTAATTCTGCTATTTCAAAAATAAAAATTAAAGTGGAACCCCTCCCTTTGGAATGCAGAAATATTAACAGAACAATGGAAAATTCAGTGAAAATTATGATTTTTTTAATGAGTTTTGTTCATTTATTAATAGAAAAAATATATTGCAGTTTTAAGAAAAACAGGATTCAAAGTGAAATTAAACTATGCTTTTTTTTATTTACATTGTAACGATTCACAAGCATATCACAAAGAATATCACAAAAGCAATTTAATTTGTACATAATTTTCAATATGCTTAAAGCTCTAACCATTCTTTCATATAAATACAGGTTGCAGGCGAAACTTCAAGGCCTTTGCCACAGTCTTTGTATACCTAGAAGGGTAAAGATTGAAAGATAAATACATATGAAATCCATTTCAAAGCTGAAGTCATTTAAAAATGCAAGTACTAGAAGTATATCAATATGTTGCAATTCAGCTCAAATATTAAATGAGTGTATATCAACATGGCATGTAAAATCCTATTCTCTCTCTCTTTCTGTGATGATTAATTGAAGAGTTTAATTAAATATCCCAAAATGCAAAAATACTGCTTTATATGACAAAAATACATAAATAAATGTTTAGTTAAAATGTTGATGGCCAAGCTTATTTGAAAAAATCTAACAACCATGTGTTATCTTGTTTTAATCAAAGGCCTGAACGAGGCTTGCAATGCTTCATTGAGAAGCCCCTGTGAAAACAGAAAAGACAGATGGTCTCTCACTGCCATGGTCACAGCCGAGACAGCCAAATGGTCATGGCAATCAACACATTAACCGGAAATGAGGAAATATTTACCAGGAAGACTACTTCAATGAGCATGACAACATTTTTCGTCATGGAAATTTTTAACCTTCTAGCAGATACGCATATGTGGGAGATACTTCTATTGTGCATTGTATTCTATATTTATATCGTATCTTTCACAAAAATCCATGCAACTTTTACCTATATAATCTGTATTTATTAGCTCCATTCTAAACACAGATTAAATAAATAAAAATTGCATTAAAAGTGATAAAAATGATATAAATATGTAATATGATGAACGACAGAAGTATCTCCAACACACACGAGCCCGCTGGAATTCTTTGTACATGGAAAATATTTGATAAATATATTATACTATATCATAAAATATTTTGTCAAAATAAATACAATCAATACGTCAAAAGCGATTTTCTTTTATTACTTGAGGTGTGATGACATTACTTGTATTTCTCACTGCGAAGAAAAAAGTCCCCATTGTGAAATGAGCTGAGTAAAAGTTTATTCCCCAGTTAACAGGTTAAAAGAAAATATTCCAGATATTCCCGAAAACTAATTTTGATTTGTTTGAGGTCCATACCTTTACAGCAAATTCTTCAATTTCCCAGGTAATGCTAATGCAATGTTTTGGATATTCAAATCACTTTATGTGGCTGAGGTGCACAAGGCCAGAGCTGATGAACATTTGTGAAATTGATCCACATCATCCTAACAGAGATGCATGGACCAGTTTAGAGTGACATGCATGCATTTTTTTTTTTACTGAAAAATATGTCCCCCTAGGGATGATGACAATTTTGCCCAGGTACAGAATAAGGTTGTAGCCAATATTTGGTAATTGACCCTGTTGCTGAATATTCAGTCTGGAATATCTATGATAATTTTTTTTAAATGTGCTTTTAAATATATTTAACAAAGAACATTGCAGAATTGGATTTCAGTACATTTATCATTTAAAAAAAAAAAACCCTCAGAACATTTACTCAGTTTTAAGTAGGATAGTGCACAAGTGTATTTAATAATATTACCCCATAATTTATCATTGTAAAGCCTAAAATTATGATGCAAAAACAATTTTTAGCATTTTCAGGAAGAAATCTGTTCCATTTAGTTTCATATATATTAACAGCTTCAGAAAATAAAAGTTCATTATACACTGTGCTTGCAAGAGCTGAAATACATTTTCATACTAAATTTTCAAATTTTGGAAATTTTTTTCTATTTTTTCCCACCAATTAAGCGGACACTCCATTCTTGATATTAGAAATTCTTTATCAAAATAGGAATGTACTTATGATACAGTGTGTGTCCAAAGTTTAAGCACGAGACATATTTTTTACCGTCGAGTAAAAATAAAATGTTACTGATTATTGTTCCTTTTTATTGAATTGCTTGAAATACATGGTTTTCCATTGATAACACTTAGTTCCGTATTAGTTATGACTGTAATTCAAACCAAACATCCTCAGTGGCCAATTTCAGTATTTCGACTGAAGAATACTGCTTACTATTTTGATAAACTAAACTTGCGAATTTCCCCACACGTTTTCTATGAAGTTCAAATTAGGACCTAGGGCTAGACCACTCAAAACCAACTCCATGTTGGAACTAAGCCACTGTGACGTTGATTTGGAGGCTTGTATTGAAGTGTTGTCATGTTGAAAATTCAAATCTGTTCCACCAACAATTTCAACCAAATGACCGGCAAGTGTCTCTTGGTAGTTTTCTGATTGTTTTCAACCCTGATTAAAGCTCGGAAGGTCTGACTATTGAAACAAACCACTGCCCATACCATCAGAATCCAACACCATGTTGTCATCTAAACATGCTTATTAGTTCTTTTCGAAGTTCATGCTAATAGCATGCAATCCCATCAGGTCCATCCAAATTACAATTTTTTTCATCGCTGAATATAACAATAAGCCACAAATCACCAAATGACATGTGCTGTTTGGCCTACTATTAATCAAGCTTCTTTATGGTGTGGTGTCAAGCCAGGTGATAGAGGCATCTTGGGGGTTTTCATATACCCTGATTCTAAAATTCTTCTATGAATAGTTTTTTTTCAATATTTGTCCTCCAATGATATTTTTAATTCAAGAAAGAGCAAAATTCCTAGTTGAAGCCAAGATCCTGATGTGCATGTCATCGCGAGAGCTGGTCACTCGTGGCCTTCCAGAACAAGATTTTCGTTTAAAGTTTTTACCACAAGCTAATATTTGATAAACTCCTCATTTTAACCTCTTTAAAGCAGTTACAATTTCAGAGAAATGCACTTTTGTTTTGCTCCCATACACCAGATTATTTATGCTTCCTAATATGAAAATTCTTTACACCTAGCCATTTTGAACTAATGTCAAACAAAAGTCAGGTTCTTCTTATATATCTAGATATCATATGTGTGCAACTGCTTGTATGATTTCATTAAATTGCATAAAAGCAGTTTTGTGCTTTAACTTTTAACACAGTAATTTTCGTTCCATTCTCAAAACTTCTGATTAAAAATAAAGTTAATAAAGTTTGATATGACTTTAAAATTGCATTTTTGTATATGCATTTGCATATACAAAATGCATTTGACATATACAAAATGCAATAGACATATTTCATTTTGACATAATGGTGAAATAAAGTGGATATTTGAAGTTTTATTTTAAAATTATTGTAGTGCTTAAAATTCTGATACGCACTGTAATAACTTTAGTTTATCCACTGAACTTTTTTCAGAGTTTATCACTGCCATGTTCTGCAATGATGACTCTTCTATTTCTGTGAAGCAATCGCAAAATTTAGAGGTTTTCTCATATCTTATTACTGGAATTAAGGTATTTGAAATGCTACAAAAATACACCACTGTGTTAACATTTTTTAAAATTGACCAATAATTTAAAAAATCAACTTTATTAACCTTTAATTATTTCTTCATTTAAAATTTGTGATATATTTTATTTACATTCAAAAGGGAAATGTTTTTAAAAAGCGCGTATTTGGACGGATATTCGGTATGTAGAAGATGAATAGCAGGAGCAAATGGCAGTAACTGAAGGACTAGTAAAATAGTACAGAGGATGTTAAACTGTGCTTCACTCCTAATATTAGGATTAATCACCCACCATCATCTGAATCGAAATACAATTTAGGTTTTAGAGTTGAAGTATCACTTAACCCCTTAACTGCTGATGAAATCTTACAGAATTCATTCCTCAATGCCACCTGAGCCCAAAATAACACATTTTTATTGTCACATTTATACTAACAACCCACTTCTCTATTATAAGACAAAGGCATGTCCAAGAACCCTTGTTCAAGGTCAATTTATTGCATTCCAAAGTAGTGCGTTAGATATATGGTGAGCAACAAATTACAGAAGAATGTATTTCCGCTAATCTGGATTAGATGGGATTAAAATTCACTCCGGATCACCGAAAGTCCGGATTAAATGGAAATTTGCCTTAAAAAATTCACATAATGCAAGTTTTAGATGTTTTATAAAAACAGAAGTTTTAATTCTTAAATACATACAATTTTTCCTACAGCTTTAGTTTTAATACTACTGTATATATAGACCTAAGTTTTTAACCTACAAACTGATGTAGGATTAACAAGAACTGATGTAGATTTTTGTTAAAGTCCCATCTGGATTAAATGGATGTCCAGACAAGTGGGGTCTGGATTAGCATGACTCTATTGTATATGAGCCCTTGACAGGTAACACATACACTCTGCAAGGCATATATGCATACCCATGACAATTAAGTGAAATTGAAAAAGATCTCTCATTGTGCATTTAATAATCAAGATTAGAATTCCAGTCAAATTTTGAGTTTTATTAAAATTAATTACTTATTATTACAGTAAACTTTGAGATATTGAATCAGGTCAAGCATAAAGATCTCTATAGCACACACCATTGGAGCTACAGCTACCAAATTTGGTACAAACATATTTTGGAGTATAACTAAGTGTACCAGAAAGCCTTACAAAAGATATTTTTATTTATTCAAGAAAAATGAAGCAGGATTTTGATTTTTTTACAATAACTTCGGAAAATATTTTTGCACAGAACTGATTTTTACATCACCTTAAATTTCAGAGAAATGTGTTTCTAATCATACCAATTTGGTAATAATGTAAGTTTTCTTTTAATGTGAAGACTTTTTCAAAATATTTTATAAAATAAAATGTAATAATGCTCTTAATTTCGTTACGAAAATCAAACCAATTCCAATAATTAATCAAATCTTTAAATTGTTTCTTAGTTTTTTTTAAAGCTATGATTTTGGAGGAAAAAAATATTATATTTGGACACTAACTCCAAAGCACTTTTCACTTTCATCTCATAATAAACATTAGCACTAAGTAATATACCTTTCAAGTATTGTTTTTGAATTCAAATTTCTGGCTCCATTCACTTTAAATCATTAACTTATATTTCATTTTTTAATATTTTAAAACCATTTTTTTTGGAAATTTTCAGTTTTTATTATGCACGTATAATTCGGCTTCATCATGTAATAGAGAACGGATTTTTAACAGCTATGTAGTGAAAGATTATAGCTTAAAAAGCCAATATTCCAGCCAAATAAGCTGAACACCCAATACAAAGGGCAAGTGCAAAATACATTTCTTCTCATATTGTGGGTATGATTTTGAAACTACTACATGCGAAAATCTCAAGATATTTTCAGATCTGAAAATTCGGTGATTATATTGAAACATCTGAATTTGCACTCTCTAAGATACAATTCAGAAGATTAGTTCAAAGTAGCTTCATTGGTTAATATACCCTAGGAATAGGTTGGAATCAGGGATGTAACGAATATTCGGTATTCAGCCCTTTTGATGAATATTCGGCTGGCCGAATACATTCAGAGTGATAATTTTTTTAAAGTGGGCCTTTAAATGTATTTAATAAATAACTTTGCAGAATTACTATTCGGTGCATTTATTAAAAAATGTCCCAACCTTTACCCAATTTTAAGTTGCATTATAAGTAGAGTAAAATCTGTTTAAAACGGACACTGTAAGAAACGGAATCCTGTCTTAAATGGAAAAAATATTTGGACCATCAGAAATCCTCATATACTATTTAGTCCTGTATGAAACAGATTCCTGTCTAAAGCGGAAAATTTTTCTAGTCCCTTTAGGTTCCGTTTAGTATAGGTTTTACTGTAAGTGTATTGAATAATGTTGTGTATCATTTATGATTGTAAAGCCTGAAATTACGAGGCAAGATCAATAATTGTTCAGCATTTTCAGGAAGATGTATGTTCTGTTTGGTTTCATAAATATATATTACGAACTTCAGAAAATAAGTGTTCAGTATAAACAGTAAAACCTGTACTAAACGGAATCTAAAGGGACTAGAAAAATTTTCCGCTTAGACAGGAATCCATTTCATACAGGGCTAAATAGTATATGAGGATTTCTGATGGGACCAAATATTTTTCCGTTTAAGACAGGATTCCATTTCTGAAAGTGTCCGTTTTAAACAGGTTTTACTGTACAGGAGCTGAAAGATATTTTCTTGCTAAATTTGCCAATCTTGGAATTTCCCCCACCACCACCAATTAAGTAGACACTCTTTCATAGCTATTAGAAATTTTATCAAAATAGAATTTGCTTCTAATAACTTTAATTTATCCACTGAATTTTCTTTTGTATTTGTCATTGCCACACTCTGCAAAGATGACTTTTTTTACTTCTGTTTAGCAAGTTCAAAATGAATAAAGTTTATCAGATTTTATTATTGTTATTAAGATATTTGGAACATTACACAAAATGCATCAAGGTGTTAATATGTTTTAAACATGCAAATAATAAAAAAGTCAATTTTTTCAATTAAAATTTGAGCAGTATTTTATTTAAATCAAAAGTAAAATGTTTTCAAAAGTTAGGTATTCGGCAGCCGAATATTGTTTGAATATTGGGTCTGAAGTTTGGCTGAATATTCGGTATTCGGCCAATTCACTATTTGTTACATCCCTAGTTGGAATGCAATGAAATTTACTTAATTTAAAATTCTTAGATAAACAGTACTTCAGAGTGCTGCATCACAATTTTACATCAAAATAGAGGGTGGTTAGAACTCAACTATCCCCATTCAGAACATTGTTTATATATAATTTTTGTATATAATATTTGTATTCTTATATATATAAATTAATATATATAAAACACATTGCATATAATAATATTCAACCATGAAAGCACCAAATTGTAGTGGTGTGTACTGTTGAATATGATGGGTACACAAATGATGCAAAGAAGTTCCAAGTTGAGGTTCGTGATGGGATGCAAAATTACTCTATCTAAGGGCACTCAAATTTGTGATAATGGGCTTGTTTGAGGTCCAAAGAACACAACTTCTTAAAAAAAAAAATTTGAATAATTGAAGCAGTCATCTGCCATTTCAAGGAAAATTAGCCAATCTA
>BGPR01041111.1:0-13731 GCA_013235015.1 Araneus ventricosus | reverse complement strand
CTTCAAGCGATTTCGAGTTCTTTTAGGTATCTTCAAGCGATTTCGAGGAGTGGGGGGATTTTAAAAATTTCGGCTCGATTATACCACAAATCTGATCTCTCAGATTACCACATCCAAAGTCGGAAAGTGTTTTTTGTTATTTTTCCTCTTTATTTTTATTCTTTATTTCCAAGTTTTAAGTCGTTCTATTCTAACAACCCAAGTCGACAAGCTCATCTCAAGGGTTTAAAGCCTGGAAACAGCCGACGTGAAGAATTCAACTCAAAACTTAGACGAATTGTTCACAATTGTTATTGCTGAATATGAAATGGATTTAACGGGGTTAAAGAATTTCTTTTAGAAATGGCGAATGATAGCATGCGCGGTAAATGTCATTTCCTTTTTTTATTTTCACCTCTAACCTCTAAAACCTCTAAAAAAATACCATCATTGCGATTTCAACGATTTGCAAGAAATCTGGATAAATCCTTTGTAATATTACGGAAATAAAACAATATAAGCGAAAAAATAAATATATTCTGGGTACTTACTTATAACAATTAAAGATTAAAGCATTACAGATACATAAAGCATATGTTCTGAAATATCACCACGTCTAATATAAGCCATATAACAACCCAATCCAATAAAAGCTTAAAAATATTATTTCATAAAAAATAATCATTGAAATAAATATCTTCTTCCAGAAACTTCTTTAGTGTGTGTTTGAATGATATATGAAAACAATCATGATCAAGTTATAAGTGTATGAACGTAATCTTTGAAAGTAGAACAAAATGGCGATCATTCTAATACAGTTGTTATTAATATTTTTGAAAATTTAATTTCAATTATGATTTATTTTCGAGAATACAAGATGAACTTCAATACATTAATGCAGATCATTTCCATAAACTATCACCTTAATTCTATAATTTTTTAAAGAGGATGTCTATGGTTCAAATTTAAGTTTCGCTTTTTTAATAGAGACAAAATGGTAATGCAAAATATAGATGTTTTACAAATACTATATAAATGCAATTTCAAATTTTTAAAAAGTAAGTACATCTGGCTTGAGAAATAAATTTATAAGAAACCTAATCTGCACTATTCGAATACTAAGTGAAAAATTAAATAAAAATAATTTTTCTTTCACATCTCATTATCACTTTAACTAAAATGAAATAATAATAATAACTAAATTTCTTCCGTAGGTAGAATATCATCGCAGTTGGCTATGTGATGAATTCCAAATTTAGATTCACAGATACAGGTTTTTCTGTTATAAATTCAGTTCACTAAATTAGCAGTTTCATTCATAAAAGTCTACTATACATAACCACAACTACAAGAGCGCTACTCCCTCCTTGCCTTGGATTCCGAGGTGGACTGAATAATAATCCTAACGACATCAGCACGGAAACTGAAGTTAGGGTCCTAAGAGTTATCACTTGCCACGGCCCAGCCCCTCCCGCAGGAGGTATGTCCCGTCAGCGGAATGAAGGTAACTTGCCCCAGATTTTTCCATACCCAGAAACCGCTTACAAATCCGGCGACTTCTCATCCAAATACTCCTGGTGTTCCCCTCCCCTAGCGGGAGAAAAAAGGATTCACGTAACGATCAATGGTATCTTCGAAACACATCTACCGAAAAAAGGAATATCCAATGATTACATCTTGCGAAAAATGTATACCTTTTTAAATTACAAATTTTGTAATTTTGTCTACAGGCCACTGCTAAAAGGCTCCAAAGTAATAAATAAAATGTGTATTGTTACAAACATAAAGGGGCACTTCCCAGCAATGTTAGTCTTACGGTTGGGAAGAGAGTTTCACAGGGGTTAGTATGGAATGCCCGGTAGCGGCCAGACCTGAATACCCCACCTTGGCGACCATTTTAGCAACAAAATTAGCGACTTTGGCGACAAATCGAAGATTCCCGAAAATGCTATCACTTTCTAGATTTCTCTTTTAGAGGCCGATATCCAGATTTTTCCTGATGATTCCATGTGACGTCACTGCCTGTCGGGCAGACTATAGAAGGACCGCGCTTGGATCACAGAGCTGTAGTGATTTGATCGACTGAAATGACTTCGGACTGCAGTGCGAGCTGAGCGCTATTGAAAGTGCTGTTACTGTCATTATTAGTGATTTGCTGACTGTTTGTGTTGCCAAATCTGAAAGTGCTGTTAATGTTATTACTAGTGATTGTTGACTATTTGCGTTGCTAATCTGTACAAGGGCTGTTGTTCCTGTTACGTGTGTTTCGTGTTTTCCTTAATATTTGGGAACAAAGCATCATTCTTCATTATCCTGCTCGTTGGACTGTTTCCACCATACACCCATAGGACGATTTTTGTAACAGTATCGATGACTGAATAGCTGAATTAAGATAATATTGCTTTCTGTCAAAGTTTGCTAAAAAATAATTCGATTCAAATTAAATTAACACTCGAAATACAGATCAAGCATTCAATAACTTTGAATCAAATGAAGTTGAAACAAGTCCAGAAATTTATCAAATTAAACGAGGCATTGCTTACAGAAAGGAAATTAAAGGATTCATTTTGAATATTTGTCTTTCAAAACTCACTCTGATATTTAGCAATTTATACTAATTTGGTTTGATATTTTAAAAATGTTTCGAGTGTTAAGGAAACTCGAAACCATTTACAAAAAACAGAATATTGTTTGAAGCTGCGAAATCGTACATTTCTTTGATCTTTTCAAAAATCCCTAGCAAATTTTTTCTAAAGAATAAAAAATTAAGCCTATTTCAATTGCAGCTGTAACATAATTCGACGAATGGTCGAAGCAACTTCTTTCCCACATCAGCGGCAATGTAATTACACAGTGGCATGCTTAATTACTCCGGTTAATTTCCCATATTAACTATCAGGAAACAGTTCCACTTTTCTTCCGACGTTTAATTAGGATAGCGTGTTACTCTTGTGTTACGAAGCTTAGAAAGTGACATTAAACTCTCTCTCTCTTTAAAAGGCGCTACAGTTATGATGTTTAGTGGTTGTGCTGAAACTTTTTCTTTTTCTCTTCTGTTCGCTTTATTTAAAGTACTCAATTAGATGTATAAACTGGCATAACGTGGGTTTTTGTCCCCACTCTGTTCTCAATAAAAATGTCTCCAGATTTCTGTGATAAGTTCATTAATAAATATGTCTGCCGTATATGTTTGACGTAGATCATGTTCTCAGGACCAAAATGATCGGAGGGCTTAGACGATAATATTCATATTTCTACTGATTAACATTAAAGAATATTCATAGTACATAATTGTCGAAATGTTTTAAGCAGATAGAGAGTAACATAGTCATAAGTTTATATAACTTGTATATAAGTTTACAGAAAGATATAGAGAAACTTAAACTATGAAGGTGTCATGTAAAATCACTTTGAGGTGTATTTTCTACCAGAAATTTTTTAAATAACAACATTTTATTGCCCTCGCCTTTACTCCAAAATATCTTGCTCATATAATTATGGTTTCTCGACAATTTACAAAGAATTATGGCATTAAGTTAACACTTTGAAGATACATTTTCTTCTTTTAATGCTATATTCAAATCGTTTCGGGATTGATATTGTTTTAAGAAAAGAAATTTATCTAGCTTCTAAGATCAAATTAATTTGATTTTATGACCACTTTGATTAATTATAAAAGGTTGCGGTTAAGGTTAAGATTGTAATTAGTTAAAATTGAAAACACTTCATTGTGGTTTGAGATAAGAATTTGAAACTTCTAGATTTTTGTCTCACAGAGACATCTGGCGGGGACTTAAGCCAACCTTCTTTTCAGCATGAATAGTTGGCCCATTACTACCCCAAAATACTAATATTAACAACAATAGTTAATTCATAATAAATTTTATTGTTAATACTTCGTTATGTGTTCAAAGTGTTCATAAATATTTTTTGACAATTAGGATGTTGTTAGAAGGAAGCAATTCTAGTCAGATGTAGCAAAATAGCTTGATGAATTGAATCTACTCCCCATGGTCTCAGAAAGGGTTGAGAGAAAAAACAAATAAATCTGCACTTTAGACTTTTCTTTAAGGATAGTGCATATATTATACGCGAATATAGTATATTTCCTCTGTGTGCCATCTGGTGCAGTAGTTATACCACTAGACTATTAAAATTTCATTCCTCTCGATTGTGTAATTGTTCTGCAGTGTTTCTGATCAACTTGCAGACAATTGTTCTTCCATTTCCCGTTATATCATAATATATTTGTTATCAAGTTTATTGTAAAATGAGAACAGACAAGTTTAGATATATGTTCTCATTCGCAGCAAGAGTTGATGTCTTCCCTCTTTTGTAACAAGATTCCTACCCTTCAAATTATATTTGCGTAATTTGGATTCCCTGATCAAATTATCTGTCATGTAGAGAGCCAAAACGCACATTTTGACTAACCTGTTTTTAGGCTGATTTAGTGTGGAAGTTGGGAGATTTCAGCGACCTCTTCATCTAATTAAAGTTCAAAATTACAAGAATAGATCTAATAATGACTGACTAAAAGGCGAGAACGCTTTGATTTACTTTTTAAGGAGAACGAAAGGATGTCGGCTACTCCTTATACCAAAGATTAATATTAAGGTTTCCCATGTTTTGTATCTATTTCCATATCTGTGGAAGGTGTAGGATTCTTTCGGAAGAATATATTGAACTGAGTAGAAGTTGCAGGGAACGAAGAAGACTTTTTTTCGGTTTTTGGAATCGAACCACAAAACTGCAATCGTTCTTCAAGTGAACAGAAAGAATGCAGCAAACCGTCCATTGGCAGGGGCTGGATTATCGCTAGATGCCTTCAACCTATGAATAATTTCATAAGACATATTCAAAAATATTTTTAAAATTTGTTTAAATCATGTAAAACATTTCACGAAAACTAAATTGATATCATTAAAAATATATAATTTTTCCAATTATAAGATGGTTTAAAGTAGATCTCTTTTTTTGAGATAAAATGCTCAAAAGTTCTCAGCAAACTACAGTAAAATTTCTCTTATTTTTTTTAATAAATTAAAGTTTTATTTATACTTTAAGAAAAATTTCCAAAACATATTTATGCGAAATTTGATAACCCTATGCCAAACGGCCCACCCTGGGAGAGCCAAAAGACTGACACACATATTTACTTTCATTAATAGTAGAGTTGTGAAAGGCACCAGTTGGATTAACTCGCTCTAAGGATGGTATAGCGTGAAAGTTCGGAAATTTCTGTAAATTCTTCATCTAGTCAAAGTTCAAAATTACTGTGACAAGAAAGAAATAGCCCTCTCGAAGATAAAGAAGAGTGAGCCAGGATAACCAAACTAAAATGGCTGAGAATTCTTCATTCTAAATTATATTTCAAGAAAAGAAAAAGACACTCACTGACTCATCAACGAATCTCCCAAACCACTGGGACTAGATTCTTCAAATTTGGTAGGTGGTTGCTTCTTGGGTAGTAGGTGCTCACTGAGAAAGTACTTTTCGAAATTTTATTTAGAATTTGATTTAATTAAAAATTGCCCTGATTTTAACGTTTTTCCACAATCACTGGGGAGCACATTATCGCAAAAAAGTCATTTTAACATAGTTTTAAACTTCAAAAAATAAGCATTTCAATGATACCATTTTCATTCATGCCACATTCTGCTTTTTAATTAATTAATTTTAATTAATTTTTGAAAGTGTTTTCAAACACAATTTCTAATAATATTTTTATTATGATGATCTGTTGCGTTTTTCGAAGCATGCGCGGGATTTCTTACATTCAAACTGAAATGAAAAAGCAACAAGGTACCCTAGAAACAAGGTACCAATAATATGTTACTATGCGGACGAAGTCGCTGACATCAGCTAATATACTTATAAATATGAAAAAAATTATCCTAAACGTAATCAAATATTTCTTCCAATAAAGTTAAAATAGACTTAACTTCCTTTAAAGTTCATTTGAAACCACGTTGTACACAAAAAATATTGAAATCGATATAAGAACGATTTTTTCTTTGAAATTCTTACGAGGAAAGAAATGACAAATAAAACGAAAATGAAACATTATTATGAGCAATTTTATTCTAGATGATATTATAAAACATTTAAACATAATTTTCGAACAATTTACAGTCTTAAATCATTTATGATTTAACAAACATTAAAGCATTTATTCCATTTTTCTCTTTCTTCCATACTGTCTCAACAATTTTGAATACTTCTTGCGTGAAGCTTCTAAAAATAAAGTTCCTTAAAGATAATCGATTTAAAAATGCTTTTTCTCATATTTAAAGGAATTATTTTGCATAGGTTGGCTGCCTATGCCTTAGTTGTAATGTATGTAAAAAAAGTCGATGTGACCGTTGGACAAAGTTTTTAAAATTTATATTTTCTTTGCAGCTTGAACATCTCGGGCTTTTTTCTACCTTTCTTTGCCACAGGCAGAAGCTAAAGAATGTACAAAGCTGCATATGTTGTTTTTTAGACCGTATGAGAGGTAGAATACAGTATTTATTTTTTATGAATGATTTTTGGATATAAAGCTTCACAAGGAGATATAACTGACTAGAAGGTTAAGAGGAAATCTATTCCGTAAAAGTATGCCTCTTCCGCATATAAAATGTCCCAGCAAATATTGAAGATCTGCTTTTGAAAAAATGACTCAATAAATTCTTTTTTTCAGAGGTTCCTATAAAATATTTTGTCGCCGCTATACTCTATCCGGAAACAAATATTTATTTTCGGACTTTACTGCCTTAACATAAAGGTAATAAAAACATGCTTTGGAATTTTTGCATTCAGAATGTATTAAAATTCCATTATGTGTATGAAGGTCCTTCCAGAAACGAAGAAATATAAATAGTCCATTTAGATAATGGTTTTAAAAGTATCTTTAAGGTGAATATTTGTCGACTCATTTAAATATATTTAAATCTTTCTATATGAAATAGGCTATTTGAAATAAACCATATGCATTTCTTCTATATGTGATGATGATTAGCATATCTGTTATTCTTAAAATCATAATATTTCGAGAAAGCATTACATATCTCCTTCCTCTGAACAAATCAAAAGTTCACCTAACATTTATAATACATGAATGACAGTATATTAAATATTTTACAAATAACTGTATATTAAAAACCAAATTATCTACTATTTTCTATGCAGAATTTATTCTCTATTTCACCGCACGTGAGTTTCGGTATAACTTGAATAGACAATTGAAACTTGAAAAAATAAAGAAATTTATTTTTTAATTTGAAATTTTTAATTTAAACTTAAATATTTAATTAAATTTGAAATTTGAATTCATTATTTTTTTAATTTTAAAATACTTGCCATTACTCTTTATTTCAGTTCTTCAATTTCATTTAGGGTTAAGATTTTAAATTGGATTTACAGAAAATTTCTCTTAAGTTATGTGTAAGAACTTGATGATTTTAATATAGAGACTAATGGAAGTTAAACTAAAATTAGATGTTTCTTTTACAGATATAAAGGAATATTTTCCTAAAAAAATGTTCGCTAATTGAAAAACGCCATACGTTATACTGTTTTATATTAATTTGTTAGTTTTATTACTCATCTGTTTTCAAATTGAATAGAATCCTGAGAATGAATTTGCCTTTAGATGAAAAAATATTATTCCTCGCACAGTTTTCATTTACATTTTATGTAAACAAATTATATTTATTTCCATTTTCTTCTTCTCTAGGGTTAAATTAAAATAAAACCCTCGATCAGATCTGGAATTCACGCGCAATTGCCCAAAAAGTCCTAACTATTAAAGGCATCAATTCACGTGACTCCACAGTCATCAGCAGTCACAGTGTATGTTAAATTAAAACGAACTGAATTTTAGAAAATAGGTAAAAGGAATAAATTGAATCCAGCCTGGGTGCTTTATCAAGAGTCAACCTCCGGCAAAAAGTGGTCTTTTTTCTGTGAGGGGTCTGACTTGCGTCCAAATTTTGACCCCTTGTGACCCGAAAATCCCAAGACATTAATAGACATGACTGTGATGAGACACTGCATATGTATGCCATCTAACATATAACTGCACGTTGCCATACACTGTGTTGTAACGTCACGACCATTTTCCTCATGCAAAATATTCAAATGAATCCCCGATGCTGCGGTCACCTGTTGTAACCTTCGGGGGCCGAAGGTTTCCAGATTTTAATTCCGATTCCACCAATGATGCGCGTGGACAACGTACACGTTAAGGTACGTATAAACATGCGAAAAGATTTCACTGCGAACATACCTCGATCCACAGGAAAGCGGCGAACACGCTTCGGACGCATCAATCATCATTACCCTTCTCATTCAGTGATAGCGGAAGGCGTTCTTTGAAAGTGAGGGGTCTTTGGAAGTGCAGTCACTCGGTGGTGGGAGATTCGCTGGGGACGGTGAAAAATACTCGAACATAGCCCAATTTGAACTGCGAATCCCTTTGTGTTCGCCGAAAAATTGACAAGATTTTGTTCTCCGTGAGTGGTTCTAGAACCCTTCGCGAACTGTTCGAAGTGTTCAAAAAATCCCTTCTACACCTGCGAACAGCTGTATACAAGCTGTTCTGTTCGCGCTATGCTCTCAAGCCTATACGAGGCTACAAATCTGTCGCAGATGGTCAAGTGTTCTCCCTCTGGTATGCCATGGAATTATGGAGGGGTGCTGGCTCAGTTGTCGTCCACTTCATCTGACCGCGGTTCAAAATTACGAGGTCCAAACTAAAACAGCCCCTGTGTTACTTTGAAACAGGATGTCAATGCAGCTAACTGCAATTAATCCCAAAATTAAACTGTTACTGCGAATTTCACGTGTATTACGTCAGCAGGAAATGATTTTATTAAATAGGAGATTCTTAATTTTTTTCACTTTAAACCTCATTTTAGTCGGATATGAGTACGCAAAAAATAAAATAAACACTTCATTATGGGTATCAAAAATTTATTGATTGAAGTGCTATTTAGATAAAGAAAGATAATTACACCATTAATCGGCTCATAATTGCTGTTGTTGGAGTTTACTCTCACAAGATTCATATTTGGCTATGTTGCGCAAGGATATCGTTTAAATCAGTATCAGATAATAAAAGTAGCAATTAACTAACTAATACGTTGAAGCAAACGATGCGAAATTTAAAATCGCATCAAGCATGATGGTGTAGCAATGGATTGATAAATATTTTAAAATTCCCGAATTTTAAAAACAACAACAGTAATTCTAGAGACGGAAGTAGAATAAAATTCGAAAACTAAGATAAAATGGCATTCGCAGTGCTGGCGTTGCTTTGCATGAGTTTTAGACTTTATGTACTGCTAATTATCGTTTATTTTTTAATGATGGAAATAATTTCAGATTACGGTTTGAACGGCAAGAGGAGGAATACTGTATATTAAGCTGCGTTCCAATGGCCTGTCATTCCACGGGTTTCGTCCGCAGTTCGCGTCATTCCATGTCGTCGAAACAGAAAGAATAGATGTGGCTCGTGCACTGTAAAAAAAATCCCGTAAAATTTACGGTTTTAAACTGGAAGCTGGGTTGGTTGTGCAAAACCGTAAAAGTTACGAAGTAAATCCGTAGGCACAACGGTTTTTTACCATACAGGAACAAGTTTTTCCCGTAAAAGTTACGAAGTAAATCCGTAGTCACAACGGTTTTTTACCGTATGAAATTAAGTTTTCTCCGTAAAAATTAAATCATCGAAGTAAGTGACGTCATCGACTGAGCTGAGTTGTTTTTCTCCTTCTGTTCGAGTTGAAATGTGCTGATGTGTATTATCAATTAGGAATATTAATTAATCAAGGCTTAATTATTAATTCCAATTAATATAATTCTTGATTGAACTTACTTGGACGATTTCGATGTAAGATGGCGACAAAGCTTCTAACTCCTCCGAGCCGGGGATCGAAACCGCGTTCATAGAAATAAAATGCAGTCGCTCTAACCACTAGACCACCGGAGACTTCAGAATATGAAGTAAAAATAATCTATTTGAGTTTTAAAGTCACTATAGCTCTGGTGGCGCCACCTAGTGGTGTAAAAATCAACTATTGCCAGAACACGTGTTTTAAGGTTAGCTTTCATGAGTGACAACAGGTTACTGCAACATGTGTAAACAATAGCGGAGATGGAACCCTATTAAAAACATGAAATGAATGCAATAAAATTACATTTAAGAAAAGGGAAAGTTATCATACGGAAAGCAATACCGTATGACGAAAAATAGAATTTGAAATGACGGTTTTAAACCGTTTATAGCTGGAGGGGAAAACGGTGAAAACTGTTAACGAACGGTTTAAAGCTGTTTTGTCAACAAAACAGCTTTAAACCGTCAAATATACGGAAAAAGTCCGGGAAAAAAACGGATATTTTTTACAGTGTGGGCTTGTAAGTGCTTGCTTCCCAAGCATCTGGCAATACAACTGGGATAACGGAGAAACTGGCCGCAGTACACACGATATAGTGGCTAAGGTCTCAAACAAGCCAGTAGGATGGAATAGAGAAGGGCTAATGTTCGTTACAGGACACGGGCCCTTCCCTGCATACCTCCAATCTTCGAACACATGACAACTTCTCGTGCAGAGAAAAAAGAGATCCAATTCACTATGCCACAAAATGTCTGTTTAACCTCTCCTGGCATTTCCAAATTCCAACAGTGTCACTTAAATTACAGTGGTTGAAAAGCATTCTCAAGAACAGCTTCTCAAGAACCCGACTTAACTCAAGAACGACCTAATGCGTTTCATATGTGATGAGAACAATCTCATTGTAGAGGATAATAATTGAGCACTCATCCACCCAGACTGACACACACGTCCGGCTACTTATGATTTTTCCCCTCTACGTATTTTTTTCTATTTTGTATTGTTTTCTATGCTGTTCTGTCCAGTGTATGTTTCTTTTTCATTTTTATTTGTTTTTGTACCTGTTACTTGTTTTTGTCCTTTCTTAAAAATAAAATTCACTTCCATCCATCCAAACTGGAAAGGAGCCAAGTGGCTCTGAACACGGGGATGCAGGTGGTGTAATGTAATCTCTTGCTTCCCGCGTTATGGCGGTAAATAGCTCGCGCATCAAAGGAAAGTAGAGAGGGCAGACGGCGCCAATGCATCCGCTTACTCTAGTGCTGCCCAGATATTTACAAAGTCACGCGCCGTAGGAAAGGCACAACTGTTCGAATTCAATCGACCACAGTCCACAACGAACCTCGAGCGACTCGAGGTTTGGCCAAGCCACACGCCGTTGGAACAAGGCTTTATGATCACCTTTGAACATCCTAAAAAATTTCATTAGCATCATTAGGTTGGTGAAATCATTTATGCTTGTATTATCGGCAACAGCTTGAAATGAATCGTCGGTTAATTTCGATTCTTACATTGATTGCTCATTAGTGGCGAATCCAAGATTTGCGTCTGGGGGGAGGGGGCTGAGGTATAAAAAGTTTTGTATCGTCGTGACGAACGTCAAATCTTATGGCTCATGTGAGCCGAAACTCTTTAACTTTACAGACTTTACTCACCTGACAATAAGAATCATAAAAAACACTGCAATACTTTCGATAATTTAACAAAACACACAATGAAATAAATAGCAGAAACATGATTTTGATCGTTACAAAGCTGCAAATGCGAATGAAATGACTACAAAAGTGGGAAAACTTTCGAGCCTGTCAAAAACAAGGAAGAAATGTTTTCACTTTTTTTAATGGGAGATTAAGCAAAAACATCTGCAGTGATTTTAAATAAAATAAAGAATTCTGGTCTAGCTCTGGGGAGGGCTGCAGCCCGATAGCCACCCCCCTGGATTCGCCACTGTTGCTCATCATTGAAGACTCTGATAGAAAACCACTGTTTTTCAAAATTTCGAGTTCTTAAAACGGTTCACAACCATCCCATTTGTGGAGGGGATTCATGATTATAGAATTTTCGATTTATATGAAAAGGAACGTACCCTACGAGACACAGACGTCACAATTGATTACAGTTCAGGAAGCTTTCAGTACGAACTGAATACTCCGAATTACCTTCCATTCACAGATAAATGACGGTAATTCGGTTGCACTTAACTTATTTCTTAGCCTTGAAGACTTTCTTTTTCGTTTAACTCCGTCCACCCCTTTTTTTCTTTTTCGAGATTTCAGAAAGAGAAAATGCTTCTTCTTTCTATTACTTTTCACATTCAAGAAAATGTTAAAAAATTTAGGAAATAAAGTTGTGGCTTTTCAAGACATTAAAAAAATATGAATTCAGTTAGTGTTATGAGGAAATAATTGATATTTATCAAACTCTTGAGATACTATTATAATCAAAATACTTTTTCAATTGCATACGCCGCGTTGGATAAAGTAAAATATTTAACATTAAACACATTCTACAATCTCGCTTCCTATTATCAAAAATTGCTAAGCTTAGTGAGCTTTGCTTTTTTCCTTATTCAGGATGTCAATTTTTCTGCTCCATTAATAATTTATTGCGAAAAATTCAATAACACTAGGCAATATAAGAGCCGTTTTGCAAAACTATTTCACAGAAAATGTTACAGTTTAGAATCTATAACATGGACATTTACTTATCGTTTATGTATCTCGTTTCAAATCTCTTTCTCGTTCTACGTGAAAATGTTTTCAATAATGCAAAAAGATTATTGCGACGTTAACTTTGGGAAATAGCTTTACAGAATATCATATCACAATAATATCAACTTCAAGTACAATCAATAGAAGGGAACTGTGAGTAACATTTGGCAGTTTTCAGCCTAAAACTACAACATATCCAAATAAATGCCGTTAAATTCCTACCCATAAATAATATCAAAGGTACTTAAACTAAATACATGATTTATTGCTACATAAACTAAACATTATGATTCATTGACTTTGATAGGAATCTCCTACTCCCTGTGGCAACGAGGTGTCGGATCAATTTCTTGTTTCTCCAGTACGACGAGCTACTTTTCCTAAATCGTAGTTCTTGCTTAATTCTAGTAAGAATGTGTGAATATGTAATCTCATAATATTTATAATGTATTATGCTAGTACTACAGCTGCTTGATTTGAAAATATTCAAACCCCTTACACTACGCTACAGGCTGCCTGTTTACAACCTCATACCACCTAACAAAACCGTCAGCTGACCTAGAACCACTTTGGTGGAAAAGAGTTATGAACAACAACAATTCTAGGGTGAAAATTAGAAAACTCATCCACTTCATCGCGAAAAAAAAACACTCTTTTTTCCAAAAGATGGTGACAACAACTAGCCACAGACTAAATTAACCGTAGGCACTCATCTTCTCTCTTCTCCCATACATAAGGCACCACCCTCTCAAATTCAACAACACAAAGACTTGAAAGAACAAACAATTAAATTACTTAATATTATATTGTTTTGTTCTAAATGTCTTCTTTTTTGTATCCTTATACATAAAATGTTTTTTTTTGCTCTGACTTTTTCAATAAAACTTCATGCATACTCAACCAACCGACAGGGTGCCGTCCTGGCTCCGAGTTCGGGATATGCTGTGGTGTTATGTTAAGTCTGAGTCTGTGGTACGGCTCGGAGAGCTGTAGTTGTTCGTAAATGTTTTTACTTTAATATGACTTGAAGCGAGCTGTTTCATAATAAATTAATCATTAGAAAGCTTCGTCTATTTTTACTATTTGCCTCGCGCATCCACTAAGTCCACTGCAACCTCTGCTGTTACCCATCAGATTTTAGCTCTAAATCCCTTTGAGTAGCA
>BGPR01041110.1:0-13731 GCA_013235015.1 Araneus ventricosus | reverse complement strand
ATACTATTCTGTGTAAATATTGTATTAAAGAGATTGATAATTAAATTACATATTAATACGAAATACTTGTTTTATGATTTTATCCCGACGTTTTCACGAAAAAATCTACGGCGCGACCCGAACTGAGCCTTTCTTATGCTTTATTTAGCATAGCTTTCGATGGCGCCATCTGTTTACAGGTTACAGAACTACATATCATGCATGCACAGAAAAACATTATTTACTACTAATGCTCATATTTCCCATAACACTCAAATTTTTGAATTCAAATTTTAATACAATGTTTCTTTTACGTATTTTCAAGCATTCTGTAAGTTTCATACAATTCGAAAGAAAACTCTGCATGTTATAATCATTAAACATACGGAGTTTGAAATTTTCAGTTTAATACCGATTTTACTTATATTCTGTTAAATATTTTTATTTTCTCAGGTTGAGTCCAAGTAATACTCTTCAAGCTCTTTAAAATACACCAGAATCAACCTCCTAGCTAAACGCGTTTCCACGATACACTTATTTATAACCTTACATAAAGCTAATTCATAACAATCACGCGCATGCGCCTACACTGGTACGACGTCGTCGCAGGCAAAAAAAAATACTATGAGACAAACTCTTACAGATATGATCTATCCGTTGTGGGTCAACCATTCTTTTCGCATTATTAGTCTCGTAGTTATTAGCGATTCAAACCTGACGGTATTTTGTAGCAGATGAAAGTTCGACCGACTATCACTGTAACGAGCGGAAAGACGTTTTTACGTCAAATTCCCAAAGCATGCTTAAAAAATATGGAAAATAACATTTTCATCAGCTTATCGAAACTTTTCCCGGGAATTTTTGAAAAAAATGTCTGTTATAAAAATATTCCAACGTATCCTATGCAGCATTATCGATCATGCTATTAATGCGGCATTCATGCCCATGTTGCCGTTTTATACTTTCTTTTTCCACAGAATTTTACATGTTTTATTTTGGTCTATTATTTTTATATTATTGAACATCGAATATACAGTAAAATAAATTTTACAAAACTACGCCATAATGAGGGATCATCAATCTTTTCTTTCTTCTTTACTGATTTGAAATTAAAGGCGATTCTAATGTAGCTTCCTTTATTATAAATAAATTTGGCTACAATGTTGTCTTAAAATATTTTAATAGTCGATGTAATTTTCAGCAATTATTATATAAACCCCTTAACCGTCGTGACCGTGCGTCACGCACGCATCAAATTATCGCTTCCTAAATTTATAGGCTAAATTACGTTATTTAAAGACGCTACAGTTCGATACAGAAATAGAAGCTACCATTCAATAAGACAGTAGAGAAAGCAAAATGGTTAAGGCAGTAAATGATAACTAACTTAAATTCCATAAATTAAAATATGACCAGCTTTGTCACTTTTCAGTTGGATAATATATTTTATTATATGAAGAGGAAGATATGGATATATAAATATGAGATACGTAAGATAGAAATCGATTATCGGGTAAAGAGGATGCTAGAACAAAAGGCTCACGTTTCAAACTTGAAGGCCACAATAAAAGCAAGAAGTTTAAATTTGGAAAAAAGGTATGTGCCCTCTTCTTACAAGGTAAACCTTTTTACGAAATCAAATCTTAAGTCAGTAATCTTCTGATCATAAAGCCGAAATAATTATAATTCAAATTTGAACAGGAGATGAATAAAAGAAATTTTTCTATAGTCAATGTTATCTTGAATACTGTTCAACTTTGATACCTTTGTATTGATGCACGTGGAATATTCGATTTAATTAGTGACATCTGATATTTTCTTATTACTGAATATATATAGATAGATAGATTAGATTTCAGAATTTATAGATTGAATTCAATATAATTTTTTTCTGATAATCACAAACAAAGAAATACATTTGATAACTATTTGGTTTAACACGATAATAATATGTTTACATTTTTTCAGCATTTTCATTTCACCTTCAACGTTGATTTTTAAATGGTTAATTGTGTAGTTGCTAGCTTATTATCTTATCACAGATAACAATATAAGCTTCCAAATAAAATAAGCAAATATACAGGGTGTCCACACTTATTGTGATCTATAGCTAATTTCTAAACCGTTAGAGATAGATATATAGTTCCAATTGGAAAAATGTTTTAAATGAAGGGACAAATTATAATATATCTTTTTTGAGTCACTAAATATATTTCTGAAAAAAAAATACGAATTCTAACTTTTTATACGGTCCCCTAACCCTATCAGTCATATTTATTAAAATATTCTTGACTTTCCAACATTTTAAACAGAAAAAAGTCCCACTCTTCTTCCTCTAAAACTGAGCTTGTTCTGGAGCTTCGAGTTTCAGGATTTTTAACCAATCAGCGACCTCGTCGAGCAAGTGCTGTGCATTGATTGGTGGATCGTCTTCAAGACGGCTATTGAAATGGTGTAAAGTGGTCTAAGTCAGCGATATTCAAAGCTCCATAACTCGGTCAGTATTAGTCTCAGAAGAGTGGGATTTTTTTTGTTTAAAATATTAGAGTGTCAAAAAAATTTTACTATATATGACTGATAGGACCGGGGGACCGTATAAAAAGTTAGAATTCGTAACTTTTTCAGGAATATATTCATTCACTCAAAACACATATATTATAATTCTTCCCTTCATTTAAAGCATTTTTTAAAATTGAAACTATATGTCTATCCCTAATGGTTTAGAAATTAGCTATTGTTCACGATAAGTGTGGACACCCTATAGATAACTTCTCAAATAATACTATCGAAATTAATGAAAATAATTTTGAATAACCAAGTATCAAAAGTTATTGGACTAATAAAATACTTTATATTTTAAAAAATTATATACTAAATTTGGACGAATTTTATATACACGCTTTCCGTACGCAGCTATGGCCATAAATAAAAGTTTAATTTGTCTCACAAAATCCTTTGTAAAGAAATGAGAATTAAAAAATTTGTTCAATACAAATACAAATATTATTTCTGAATATTAAATAGAAAAAATATCGAGATAGTTAAATAATAAATTTAAAAAAAGAAAAAAAATGCTACTAATGAGGAACAAAAAAGTTTCCATACGGTATTTATATAGTTTATGAAAAATCTTTTTAATGTTAACCAGGTTATATTAAATGGATGCAGGCCCTCCTTTGCGCTTTATTTCTTCTTCTCGAACGTTTTAGCATGACTCCCATGAGTATTTTTTGTTGTTTCGGGCGAAATGATGCTCCAAATGACCTGAATGGTACTTTTTTAGTTAGACCTTGTTCTTAATGTCATATTTTTTTACCTATGACTAATTTCTTCCCGTGAATGTTCGATGGGAATTAAATAGAGAGACTGGAGTGGGCTACGAAACTGCTGTTTAACATGATAGAGGCACCCTTCTTGACAAATCTTGGAGGTGTGTTTAGGATGTTGTCATGTTGGAAAGTAAATGCAGTTCTAAGGGACAATTTTTCTGCAGAGATCATGACATATTTGCTTTAGAATATCAAGATGCATGTACCTATCCATATTTCATTCTATGAAACATAAGTTGCCGACACTAGCAGCACTTATACACCCCCACACCATGACATCTCCGCGACCGTTCTTGAGAGTTCCACATAAATTCTTAGTTAGCATCCGTCGATTTGGTTTTCATCAGACCATAATTCACCCATCTGACCCATGAATATTAAATTTTGATTCATTTTTAAAAAGAACCGATTCCCATAACGATTAAGGGCTTACTTAGATGCTTCACTGCAGACTCTAGACGTTTTTTTACCGTTACAGAGCATCCCTTTTTTAAGTACAAACAAATTTTCAAAGTCAATTTATTCTTCGCTTGCAGAATGCCAGACCATGTGTCATCCCTTCATTTTTCACAAGAGCATCAGAATTTTTCAATAATTTAGACCTGGAAAATTTACAAGTTGTACCCCTTTTAAAATACCATCTCACCCCATGGAATTCACATGGATTAACATTTTTAAACCCTTTTAAAACTTTTGACAAAGCTAATACGGCCCCTATAATTTATCAGCAATTCTTTGCAGACCATCGTGATTTGTACCATAACTTCATTCCTGTTTTTACGGATGGCTCTAAATGTTCTTCTTCCACTTCATTTGCTTGTGTTTTTATTAATTCTACTCTCTTATTCCAACTTCACTCGTCATGCTCCATTTTTACAGCAGAAATCACTGCCATTCTCCATGCGTTGTATTAAATTTCTAATAGTCCTCCTGATAATTGTATAATTTATTCAGATTCATTCAGTGCCCTGGAATCCATGACATCACTCCACCGTTTCAGCCACCCATTGACATTTCATATTCTGGAATTGCATGATAGGCTTGCGTGTAAGGGATTCTCTGTTCTCCTTTGCTGGGTTCCTTCTCACGTAGGTATTTCTGGTAATGAACATGCAGATAATTTAGCGAAATCCGCAACCGTAGTATAAACTGTCCTGTTCCTCTCAGCGATATCAAAAAATGTGTCAAAATTAAACTTCACTCAAACTGGCAAAGTCAGTGGAACCTTAAAGAAGCAAATAAGCTTCACTCTATCAAACACTTAATTACCTGCTGGCCTAGTTTGCCTCACAGAAAATTCGACACTGTCCTCACTCGATTAAGAATTGGTCATACCAGATTCACGCATAGGCATCTGTTATTGGGGGAGCCCGCACCTCTTTGTACAGCATGCCAATGCCAAATGACTGTTCTCCACATTCTTATTGAATATCAATAGTTTAATCATCAACGCATCCGCTGTTTCCATTCATCCTGAATCACTCTTGAAGACATCCTTCACAAAGATCCTCATCCACAACTTTTTACTTTTTTAAGAATGATTGGTTTTTACTCATTGTTATAAAATTTTTTATCATGTTTTTAGGTCATTTTTTCCTTGTTGCAAGCTTTTTATAGACTTCATATATTGACACCTCATACCGTATGACACTACTTTTAACTGAACTCCTATACTAGGATTTTATCCAAGACCATATGTTTGGCGCAGCATAATCAAAAATGGTTTTTGCGCCAGTAAACTCCACCAAACCAAACAAAACCCTCCATTGGATCTTTTAATATAACACCATATATTTTATTACCGTGATCCTGCTTATCTACCATACGTGTGGCGCAGTTAGCCAAAAATGGCACTTGCGCCATTAAACCTCAACCAACCAACCAACCGTTACAGAGACTTATATATGGTTTCTTACGGGCCGCACATCCATTATAACCTGTTTCTTAATGGCATCTCCCACCGTTTGAGGTATCACCTCACTGTTGTAATCAGTCTTTATGTCAACTGCGGCTTGAGATGCACTTATTCGTGGATTATCTTGAACCTTACGCATGGTATTTCTTTTATGCAAGTGGTTTAGCTTCGGAGGTCTTCCCGATCGATCTCTACCCTCAAATGTTTGCGGTATCTTTCAATAATATATTGTTCTGTAGACTTCGATTTATTTCACCAATTTTTTAAATAGCTAATCCATCATTTCGCACCTGAATCACTAACACATGAATAGGTTTAGGAATTTCTATTTTAATACGATCAGCTCAAGCTAGAATTAAACAACTGTTGCTGTCATCCCTTCATGAGGATTACATACGCTCCAGTTTCGAAACTGTACTGTGGGTCCCTTCTAGAAGACTTCAGGATTACTTTGCATATTCAGGGGTCGATCCAGGTTTTTTTTGTGGTCCATTTTTTGTAAAAAATATATATATTTGTGAAAAAAATTATTTTTTGTGGAAAATAAAAAATATTTTTGTGGAAAAAAATTATTTTTGTGAAAAAAAATTATTTTTGTGAAAAATAAAAATATTTTTTGTGAAAAATAAAAATCTTTTTGTGAAAAAAAAAATTTGTGAAAAAAAATATTTTTGTGAAAAATAAAAATATTTTTGGGAATTTTTTTTATCATGTAAAACCTTCAATTTTAGAGTCATATTTCTATATTTTACGTGAATTTGTTTTGTGAAGGGGCCGTTTTCATGAATTTTAATTTTGTGAAGGGCCCGTTTTCATGAAGTGGAATTTTGTGAAGGGGCAGCAAAACGGCACCAATTATCGCCTGGAATGACTCATGATATTGTGTACGGTTTTTTTACAGTAAAACTTAATTGCAACTTTGAGAATGAAAAAAGATTTAACGCGTTAGTCGCCATGATTCACACCAGACATTGGAATTATCTATCTAATTAGATGACTCCTTCTTTGTCATCTCTTAATTACAGTAGAGAAGGGGTCAAATTAGACTTTAGTTATGAATCGTATTTGATTTGTTGGGCGATTAACGTGTTAATGTTCATAATGTTCTCGTTCACAAACCAGAGTATAATTGAATTTCAGTAAAATATATAATTTAATAAGGTAGCATTTACCTTTAAGCAGAAATGTTCTCTTTTAGTATAAAATACCGTAATTGATGTTAATTATCTGACACTTTAAACTTACCTTTGAAGCAAAGTGTATATAATTCTATTTAGAGCTATTTGTTTTCATCATATTTTACTTTTTTATTTTCACAAAAGGAAGAAAGCTGTTGATGCTGAGAAAGAGAAATATATATTTCATGGAGTTTATGTTTAATATAATTCATTGATCAAAACTGGTTTAGCAAATTTCTTTGTGGTAATTTTCTCTAACAGTTTTCCAAAGTTTCGGCCGACCAACTCAACTTGGTGATGACTAGATGATTTCCATTACAGATTGTATTTCATTTATCAATGCAAACATTTCGTGATAATTATGCGATGAGATCACACTTGGTTCAATTTTTTTGTTGATTACGACATGAAGCTTTATGAATGTGGAATTATGAAATTACAAAAATGATAGAAAACTGTTATCGAAGACAATGGAAAGTATATAATTGATTTAAATTCATTTATTTATTCAAAATTAGTGCTTTATTTCGTAGAGAAAAAACGCAATTATTTTTGCACAACCTCATAGATTTAAAGGAGCCATTGTTTCAAAGATAGTGCTTTATTTCGTAGGAAAAAACACAATTATATTTTTACACAACCCGATAGATTTAAAGGAGTGTAAAATATTTGTTATCAGGGTGATAAAAACTTCATGTATTAAAGAAAATGGAAAATATTTCATGAGTTATCGTATTAACACTTCTTACAAGCATTAGGGACCAAAATAAATACATATTGTCACTAACGTAGTCATTGATCTAAATAATCATTATTTTAAATCTGCCAATATATCGTCTGCTATATTTTCTATCTGTTATTATTTACGTTTCGATGTTTTTAAAAACAAAAAAATCAACATAAACATTACTTTTTGGATAAGAAACGCAAAATCCATATAATGTAACTGATATTTTTAACATTGGCATGTGTCTATATCAGCATAAATTCCTTAAAGGGACTTGTGTCAGAGTGATTTAAATTTGTCTCCTGAAACTCTTATTGGTCCTTCTTTCAAGAAGAATAAAATAAATTATTTGTATCGATACAATAAAATGTTTCCAAATTCACTATTTGTCTTTGAACTGGACCAAAAAAAATAGCCATCTGGATTTTTCCGTGATGGAAACAATGATTATCAGTATTTCGATTCATCCCATAAATTCAAAAAACATTATCAAAAAATTTCTATTGGTCAAAACAGGAATTGATAAGAACAAACTAAAATGGAAGCCTTCACTGTAAATTTATTTATACAAAAGCATAGTAAAATTGAAAACTAGACTGTCATTTTGATAAACAATATTGCAGATTTCTTTTACAGCTGGTTAGATAAAAATATTTCACATAAAATACAGCTTATAAATAAAGTTCGAATTTAACAATAAATTGTTAATAGTCTATGGTGTTCTTGCAAAGAAGAAATAAAAGTTAATTCTGTCTCTAACTTGGCAAATCATATATTTCTTATTAGATTGGTTCATTGTCAACTTACCGAAAACATCACTAGCATGAAATTTCAATTTCTTCCTTTTAAATGATTATTCAGAATTTTTATCTAAGTTTCGTTTCTGTTCACCTCATTTAAGAAATGAGATTCCTTGCGGAAATTTATTAAGCGAATTATCTTGTAACGAATTTTACTATTAAATATCATCACAATAAAATATTTTCCTTCCAAAAATAACAAATTCTTTTTTAAATTCTACTAAATTAATCGAAATTATGCATAAAGACCTTTCAAAAAACCCAGTTTTTTTACATCTGTTTTCCTTTATGACTCTATCAAGAAGATTTAATATCGAATAAAAGCAAACTTTCAGGATTTTACTCAACAATTTTGAAACAGACAATTGCAACCCCATTCCTTTCAGTACTTGTACACCATGATTTTTCTCTATAAATCTAGAGCAACCACGTTAAAAAATATCATTCTTCTAATTGAACTTAATCTACGTTGAAAAAATAAAAGTGATATTAAAATATACTGCATAACTATTTTTACACAGTTTAAATTCCGTTTGCCGTCTTCTTGAGACGGTCATTGGCCCTAGTCACTTGTTTTCACGAAACTAAATTAACGAAGAAAAGCAAACTTGTAGGATTTTGCTCAACAATCCGAAACGTGACAATTGCAATCCCATTTCTTTCAGTACTTGTACACCACGATTTTTTAACGTAGGACTACGTTCCTCCCATTGGGGTCTCAGGAAGAAATTTGATTCACACGCCAAAACGCCACAACAAACGTTGTATGGGAGATCCTTTATTTCTCGGTAACTACATATGTTAAAAACACAACCAATATCTTATTTTAGAGATAAAAAGTAACAACAGAAGTTACAAAAAAAATTGAAAATCGTAATTATATTTTAGCGACTGCTGAGTCGCAAAGTTGGTCAAAAATACGCATGAATTGGTGACGCGATCTTCTATATCACGGTAACTATATATGTTAAAAACATAAGTAATGTAACTAATGTCTTATTTTAGAGATGAAGGGTAACAACAGAAGTTACAAAAAATCCTTGAAAATCGGAATTGTAGTTTGTTGAGTTTCATATAGATAAAGATGTTCCAATTATTGTTATGTATTGTTATGTTTGAATGTAGATGTCAAAAGGAATGAGAAAGCGTTTGGTTTCATGAAGAAGCATTTTGATTTGAATATAGTGCCAGCAAATTACCCTAGTACTCTGGGGAATTCATGTATTGATCCAACTTTTACAAGAAACATTAGTCCCGAATTATTAAATTATGCATGTTACTTTTCATATCATCGACCGATCTTACACAGAATTGTAACATATCCACGCACGATTGAAAAATTCAGAACAAAATAATTGACAATGTAATATATTTTATTAAGAAATAAAACAATTTTCATTGTAACCATAGTTTCATTTTATTTCGCCAATTTTTCATATATTAGTATTTGAGGGAAACAAAAGAGAATTGAGACTAACTTCGAGAAACAAAAGAGAATTCAGAGTAACTTCGAGAAACAAGAGTATCGCGAGTAACAAAGAGAATATGAGAAGCTTCGAGAAACAAAAGAGGAGCGCGAGTAACAAAGAGAAACCGAGAAACTTCGGTAAGCAAAAGATTCACGCGAGTAAAGTAGTCCTACGCCTTTAACGTCAGCGGTTGTTTGAAAAAAACAGCCTCCAGTCATTTTTTTCTCTATAAATCTAGAGCAATCATGTCAAAAAATATCATTCTTCTAACTGGAACTTAATCTACATTGAAAAAATAAAAGTGATATTAAAATATGCTGCATGATTATTTTTACACAGTTTAAATTGTGTTTGTCATCTGCTTGAGAGCGTCACTGGTCCTAGTCACTTATTTTCACGAACCTAAATTAAAAGCTAGATAATAGTGACGGACAAAGTCTCCCACGTCAATTTGTTCACCGGGACCAAAATAGTTAGAAGTGAGGGAAAAAAAGGGGTAAGTAGATGTGGGCCAAAGTAGCAGAATAAATTACCACTTTTTAATTGAACTAACCAGCACCGGCTAATGTTTAGGTTTTGCAGGTAGTGTACTTATTTTGTCAATTTCATACTAATGCATCATTAAGCATTTCTTTTGTGAAATTTTTGCTCACAGAAAACGTTTCCTCATTGGCCAGATACTACATTGTCCTCTCACAATTTTGCCAAAGTTACAATCTTTTTATTGTTGGGTTATCTTTATGACATAGAAGAAATTAAATTTTTGCATATAGGGCTTAATTTGGGATCACTCATGTACAACTTCAAGTTCAAGTTCATTTTTTCACAGATTAATAAATTCTAAATAATAATAAATCCTGAAAAGCATAATTCGGTCGTGTAGCTGAAAAAATGCCCATTTCCCAAAAAAGAAAATATTCGGAAAATTCATATTAAAATAACCTCCACCTAGCTCGAAGATGTCAGGTGCATATGAGTGTCAGTCACTGCGACAGCTCAAGTGCTGAAGCCGGAGTCCTAATGGCCATCGGCCGCCACGACCAGACCCCTTCCGTAGGAGACACGTATTATCACCGGCAGAGAGAAAGCAGGTGGAACCAACCATTATTGTAACCACCAGGGAAGCTAGACCCCACTTACTTATCCTGCGGCTTCTCATCCACGCACTCTTGGTGCCCCAGTGTGACAAATCTTCGGGAAAAGTGTATTTTCTCTCACATCTAGCTTAAGATTGGAAAAAAAACTTAAATTCGAAGCGTGTAGGCAGTGCGTTTCAGTATGCAATTTATGGTGGCGATGTATGAAGAGGTGGGGAAATTATTTCATATTTTGTTTTGGAGATGTCTAGTTGTGCAGCTCGTTTTGGATAAATCGGTTTTGCAATAACACTGCGCTGCAAAAAAAAAAAATTCGAGCCCCGGCACCATTCCTGCAAATTCTTATGTAAAATGACCCACTGAATCCGAATATGACCCCCATTTTGCCCCATCACCCACCGTTTCCTCGGGACGCCCCCCTCCCTATTCATATTCGGATTCAGGGGGTCATTTTACATAAGAATTTGCAGGAATGGTGTCGGGGCCGATTTTCATGCAGCGCAGTGTAATCTGAACTATAATTAATTAAGCTCAATTGCACTGAAAACAAAGGGTTTAATAATTTAAACCAAATTGTATTGAAATAAGGGAATATATATTTTTACAATAAAAAATAGAAACATTAAAAAATCAGATTCTAATGACAACGTCTTCGTCTCCCGCTCGCATAAGGTATCTTCTGGGCTTCTTCTTTCCGTGTATTCCTACTTTCCCTCTTCATCCTTAAACTGCTTTTAGTAAAATGTTATTGAAAATCTTTTATGTTCACTCTCCCAATTCAGTACAAATTGCTTCGTCAGTAATTTTTGGATTCCGTGCAGTTTTGGGGGCTTCAAGACTATCTAGGCCTTGAGACACGTCTCCAAGCTTACTGGTCACAATATTTTCCCCCTCTTCAAAACCGACTTCCTCTTCCTTTCATCAAATCTAAAAGACATCTCCTGGCACCAAACAAAATAACTCCAGGAACAAAATACTTCAGTTGATAAAATTCTTAAGAGAATATGAAAACATCATTAACATGTTTCAGGACCTAACAGGTGACGATTCTTTAGAAAATCAAAATTCTTCTCCCAGATCTCATGCAGTATAATATAATCTCCCTTTCAAGTTCACTCAGCGATAGAAATACTTAATGATTTCACCAACCCACAAGTAGCATCATCTTCATAGGATTCCTCTTTTAATATGGACTTTTACGCTGTGACTTTCATTTGCAAGACTTTACCAATCCACAAGTAAACGGCATCTCCTTAGGCCGACATTTCTTTGCTTCCAGTTAAAAAGTTTTTTTTATCTTTCTTCCTGGATGACGAAACTCTTACACACACTTTTTATTTCATATTTTTTTCTTCTTTGACATATCATGACGCCAGAAACATGAAGAAAATCCTTTTATAAATATCAAGATAATCGGGTTTTTATCCCCATGGATTAGCTGTAAATCATTTAATCGAAATAACGAAGCAAGAAATCGCAAGTGCTGCTTCGAAAACCGAGGTGTGGGACACCAGGACGAGATTTTGCACACCGATTTTCCAGCCCCGCCTATTAACCCGATACAGTCTCCTCCAACTGGTTGTCAGACATGGGGTTGAGAGGCTGATGTTGCCGCTGCTATAAGCCTGCGTTCGGGAAGGTTTCACGTGACTGTTATTCATTACCTGGCGGATTTGAAGATGGCTGCTATTGAATCTGCATTGACGAGTGGAGATGGCCAACACTGCAGCACACCTTCATTTTCAGGCACATTTTAAGCTTGGAAAGGAGCAGTTTTGAAACGTTTTCATGTTGCTAAATGGTAGAAGAAATCAGTTGGAAGTGAAATCTTTGAAAAATGCATTTGTGGAAACAATGTAGATGATCACCTTTTGTAACAACACGACACAATTCATAATATCGTCGCTTAACAAGCAACAACACCTATCTAAATTTTTTGAAATTTCAAACAGGAAGAAAATACTTAATTTTTTGCAACCAATAACGAATATTTCTGAATTTTTGTAACATGTGATAGAAATATAAGAATGCAGATTTTTAACAGATGTGAAAAAAATTTAGACATATTCGTTATTGGTTGGGAATAATTGAGTATTTTCTTACTGTTTGAAATTTCAAAAGATTCAGATAGTGTTGCTTGTTATCTCTTTAATCCTGACGCGACTTTTTTTCTTCTAGCCCCTTTAAAACTGGATCTTTTGGGAGGATACGACATGAATTGGACTCTCCCAACCAGGGTGGTCATTTACCCCATCCCACCACCTGCTGTAACCTTCCCTTAAGGCGCACGGAAATAGTCTGTGGTGGTCAAGGATCATTGGACCCCCTACCACGCTTATCTCCAAATCGATCTCAGAACATCACCTCAACTCAAAAGAAGCCAACCGTCTCAGACCGGCCGTCGTCGTTTTTAAGGGAAAATTTCTAAAACGCCCCGGACCGCATCGATGTGAGTGAGAGGGTTAGCAACGATATAAACTCTACAAAAGAATTAAACTTTCAAACTTTTCATTAGAGTTGCGCCAAACAATTGGTAAAATGCAGGGAAGACTTGAAAAGTTAAGAGTACAAGAAACAACTTTAAAAAATTAATTTAAAATCCTAATGATAAATAATTTGCTCTTATGTTAAAATCAAACAAATTAAAATGTAGAATCTAAAATTTAACAATTCATCCATACATATAACGGCAATGTCAGTGGTAATTGTTAAAATAAAATTTAGTATCAGAACAAAAATAAAATAGTTCGGAATACTGAATGTCATTAAATGGTAAGATTTAAAAATAAAAAATGCTAACCAGATAGCAACCGCTCTTTTTTTTTATTTCCGATATTCTGTCAGTGTTAAAAAGCGATTATTGATACAAAAATATGGATCTATAAGATATCTGATCAATCGAATATCTGATCTAAAGTCGTTAAGAGATCCCTGTTCGCCATAAGTAGTACAATCCTCGTTGGTAATCATGAATTCTTGGTTGGATACCTTAGGAGAAGTTAGAAGTACTCTTTACACAAAACAAAATTCTAGCTTAACTTTTCTTCCTGTACAATACCTTGAAATTTTCTCTGATAATTTTAGATCCACCAAATAGGCTTTGATAATCATTACTTAAAGCTGAAGTCAATGGAGAAGGCGCAGAAACACAAAGTGCTCCTATAGTGTCGGAATAGAAAGGGCAGAAGATATCCGATCTGCAGGGTATCAAATATTTTCCCTTCTGATCTCTAACTT
>BGPR01041108.1:0-13731 GCA_013235015.1 Araneus ventricosus | reverse complement strand
CTTCAAGCGATTTCGAGTTCTTTTAGGTATCTTCAAGCGATTTCGAGGAGTGGGGGGATTTTAAAAATTTCGGCTCGATTATACCACAAATCTGATCTCTCAGATTACCACATCCAAAGTCGGAAAGTGTTTTTTGTTATTTTTCCTCTTTATTTTTATTCTTTATTTCCAAGTTTTAAGTCGTTCTATTCTAACAACCCAAGTCGACAAGCTCATCTCAAGGGTTTAAAGCCTGGAAACAGCCGACGTGAAGAATTCAACTCAAAACTTAGACGAATTGTTCACAATTGTTATTGCTGAATATGAAATGGATTTAACGGGGTTAAAGAATTTCTTTTAGAAATGGCGAATGATAGCATGCGCGGTAAATGTCATTTCCTTTTTTTATTTTCACCTCTAACCTCTAAAACCTCTAAAAAAATACCATCATTGCGATTTCAACGATTTGCAAGAAATCTGGATAAATCCTTTGTAATATTACGGAAATAAAACAATATAAGCGAAAAAATAAATATATTCTGGGTACTTACTTATAACAATTAAAGATTAAAGCATTACAGATACATAAAGCATATGTTCTGAAATATCACCACGTCTAATATAAGCCATATAACAACCCAATCCAATAAAAGCTTAAAAATATTATTTCATAAAAAATAATCATTGAAATAAATATCTTCTTCCAGAAACTTCTTTAGTGTGTGTTTGAATGATATATGAAAACAATCATGATCAAGTTATAAGTGTATGAACGTAATCTTTGAAAGTAGAACAAAATGGCGATCATTCTAATACAGTTGTTATTAATATTTTTGAAAATTTAATTTCAATTATGATTTATTTTCGAGAATACAAGATGAACTTCAATACATTAATGCAGATCATTTCCATAAACTATCACCTTAATTCTATAATTTTTTAAAGAGGATGTCTATGGTTCAAATTTAAGTTTCGCTTTTTTAATAGAGACAAAATGGTAATGCAAAATATAGATGTTTTACAAATACTATATAAATGCAATTTCAAATTTTTAAAAAGTAAGTACATCTGGCTTGAGAAATAAATTTATAAGAAACCTAATCTGCACTATTCGAATACTAAGTGAAAAATTAAATAAAAATAATTTTTCTTTCACATCTCATTATCACTTTAACTAAAATGAAATAATAATAATAACTAAATTTCTTCCGTAGGTAGAATATCATCGCAGTTGGCTATGTGATGAATTCCAAATTTAGATTCACAGATACAGGTTTTTCTGTTATAAATTCAGTTCACTAAATTAGCAGTTTCATTCATAAAAGTCTACTATACATAACCACAACTACAAGAGCGCTACTCCCTCCTTGCCTTGGATTCCGAGGTGGACTGAATAATAATCCTAACGACATCAGCACGGAAACTGAAGTTAGGGTCCTAAGAGTTATCACTTGCCACGGCCCAGCCCCTCCCGCAGGAGGTATGTCCCGTCAGCGGAATGAAGGTAACTTGCCCCAGATTTTTCCATACCCAGAAACCGCTTACAAATCCGGCGACTTCTCATCCAAATACTCCTGGTGTTCCCCTCCCCTAGCGGGAGAAAAAAGGATTCACGTAACGATCAATGGTATCTTCGAAACACATCTACCGAAAAAAGGAATATCCAATGATTACATCTTGCGAAAAATGTATACCTTTTTAAATTACAAATTTTGTAATTTTGTCTACAGGCCACTGCTAAAAGGCTCCAAAGTAATAAATAAAATGTGTATTGTTACAAACATAAAGGGGCACTTCCCAGCAATGTTAGTCTTACGGTTGGGAAGAGAGTTTCACAGGGGTTAGTATGGAATGCCCGGTAGCGGCCAGACCTGAATACCCCACCTTGGCGACCATTTTAGCAACAAAATTAGCGACTTTGGCGACAAATCGAAGATTCCCGAAAATGCTATCACTTTCTAGATTTCTCTTTTAGAGGCCGATATCCAGATTTTTCCTGATGATTCCATGTGACGTCACTGCCTGTCGGGCAGACTATAGAAGGACCGCGCTTGGATCACAGAGCTGTAGTGATTTGATCGACTGAAATGACTTCGGACTGCAGTGCGAGCTGAGCGCTATTGAAAGTGCTGTTACTGTCATTATTAGTGATTTGCTGACTGTTTGTGTTGCCAAATCTGAAAGTGCTGTTAATGTTATTACTAGTGATTGTTGACTATTTGCGTTGCTAATCTGTACAAGGGCTGTTGTTCCTGTTACGTGTGTTTCGTGTTTTCCTTAATATTTGGGAACAAAGCATCATTCTTCATTATCCTGCTCGTTGGACTGTTTCCACCATACACCCATAGGACGATTTTTGTAACAGTATCGATGACTGAATAGCTGAATTAAGATAATATTGCTTTCTGTCAAAGTTTGCTAAAAAATAATTCGATTCAAATTAAATTAACACTCGAAATACAGATCAAGCATTCAATAACTTTGAATCAAATGAAGTTGAAACAAGTCCAGAAATTTATCAAATTAAACGAGGCATTGCTTACAGAAAGGAAATTAAAGGATTCATTTTGAATATTTGTCTTTCAAAACTCACTCTGATATTTAGCAATTTATACTAATTTGGTTTGATATTTTAAAAATGTTTCGAGTGTTAAGGAAACTCGAAACCATTTACAAAAAACAGAATATTGTTTGAAGCTGCGAAATCGTACATTTCTTTGATCTTTTCAAAAATCCCTAGCAAATTTTTTCTAAAGAATAAAAAATTAAGCCTATTTCAATTGCAGCTGTAACATAATTCGACGAATGGTCGAAGCAACTTCTTTCCCACATCAGCGGCAATGTAATTACACAGTGGCATGCTTAATTACTCCGGTTAATTTCCCATATTAACTATCAGGAAACAGTTCCACTTTTCTTCCGACGTTTAATTAGGATAGCGTGTTACTCTTGTGTTACGAAGCTTAGAAAGTGACATTAAACTCTCTCTCTCTTTAAAAGGCGCTACAGTTATGATGTTTAGTGGTTGTGCTGAAACTTTTTCTTTTTCTCTTCTGTTCGCTTTATTTAAAGTACTCAATTAGATGTATAAACTGGCATAACGTGGGTTTTTGTCCCCACTCTGTTCTCAATAAAAATGTCTCCAGATTTCTGTGATAAGTTCATTAATAAATATGTCTGCCGTATATGTTTGACGTAGATCATGTTCTCAGGACCAAAATGATCGGAGGGCTTAGACGATAATATTCATATTTCTACTGATTAACATTAAAGAATATTCATAGTACATAATTGTCGAAATGTTTTAAGCAGATAGAGAGTAACATAGTCATAAGTTTATATAACTTGTATATAAGTTTACAGAAAGATATAGAGAAACTTAAACTATGAAGGTGTCATGTAAAATCACTTTGAGGTGTATTTTCTACCAGAAATTTTTTAAATAACAACATTTTATTGCCCTCGCCTTTACTCCAAAATATCTTGCTCATATAATTATGGTTTCTCGACAATTTACAAAGAATTATGGCATTAAGTTAACACTTTGAAGATACATTTTCTTCTTTTAATGCTATATTCAAATCGTTTCGGGATTGATATTGTTTTAAGAAAAGAAATTTATCTAGCTTCTAAGATCAAATTAATTTGATTTTATGACCACTTTGATTAATTATAAAAGGTTGCGGTTAAGGTTAAGATTGTAATTAGTTAAAATTGAAAACACTTCATTGTGGTTTGAGATAAGAATTTGAAACTTCTAGATTTTTGTCTCACAGAGACATCTGGCGGGGACTTAAGCCAACCTTCTTTTCAGCATGAATAGTTGGCCCATTACTACCCCAAAATACTAATATTAACAACAATAGTTAATTCATAATAAATTTTATTGTTAATACTTCGTTATGTGTTCAAAGTGTTCATAAATATTTTTTGACAATTAGGATGTTGTTAGAAGGAAGCAATTCTAGTCAGATGTAGCAAAATAGCTTGATGAATTGAATCTACTCCCCATGGTCTCAGAAAGGGTTGAGAGAAAAAACAAATAAATCTGCACTTTAGACTTTTCTTTAAGGATAGTGCATATATTATACGCGAATATAGTATATTTCCTCTGTGTGCCATCTGGTGCAGTAGTTATACCACTAGACTATTAAAATTTCATTCCTCTCGATTGTGTAATTGTTCTGCAGTGTTTCTGATCAACTTGCAGACAATTGTTCTTCCATTTCCCGTTATATCATAATATATTTGTTATCAAGTTTATTGTAAAATGAGAACAGACAAGTTTAGATATATGTTCTCATTCGCAGCAAGAGTTGATGTCTTCCCTCTTTTGTAACAAGATTCCTACCCTTCAAATTATATTTGCGTAATTTGGATTCCCTGATCAAATTATCTGTCATGTAGAGAGCCAAAACGCACATTTTGACTAACCTGTTTTTAGGCTGATTTAGTGTGGAAGTTGGGAGATTTCAGCGACCTCTTCATCTAATTAAAGTTCAAAATTACAAGAATAGATCTAATAATGACTGACTAAAAGGCGAGAACGCTTTGATTTACTTTTTAAGGAGAACGAAAGGATGTCGGCTACTCCTTATACCAAAGATTAATATTAAGGTTTCCCATGTTTTGTATCTATTTCCATATCTGTGGAAGGTGTAGGATTCTTTCGGAAGAATATATTGAACTGAGTAGAAGTTGCAGGGAACGAAGAAGACTTTTTTTCGGTTTTTGGAATCGAACCACAAAACTGCAATCGTTCTTCAAGTGAACAGAAAGAATGCAGCAAACCGTCCATTGGCAGGGGCTGGATTATCGCTAGATGCCTTCAACCTATGAATAATTTCATAAGACATATTCAAAAATATTTTTAAAATTTGTTTAAATCATGTAAAACATTTCACGAAAACTAAATTGATATCATTAAAAATATATAATTTTTCCAATTATAAGATGGTTTAAAGTAGATCTCTTTTTTTGAGATAAAATGCTCAAAAGTTCTCAGCAAACTACAGTAAAATTTCTCTTATTTTTTTTAATAAATTAAAGTTTTATTTATACTTTAAGAAAAATTTCCAAAACATATTTATGCGAAATTTGATAACCCTATGCCAAACGGCCCACCCTGGGAGAGCCAAAAGACTGACACACATATTTACTTTCATTAATAGTAGAGTTGTGAAAGGCACCAGTTGGATTAACTCGCTCTAAGGATGGTATAGCGTGAAAGTTCGGAAATTTCTGTAAATTCTTCATCTAGTCAAAGTTCAAAATTACTGTGACAAGAAAGAAATAGCCCTCTCGAAGATAAAGAAGAGTGAGCCAGGATAACCAAACTAAAATGGCTGAGAATTCTTCATTCTAAATTATATTTCAAGAAAAGAAAAAGACACTCACTGACTCATCAACGAATCTCCCAAACCACTGGGACTAGATTCTTCAAATTTGGTAGGTGGTTGCTTCTTGGGTAGTAGGTGCTCACTGAGAAAGTACTTTTCGAAATTTTATTTAGAATTTGATTTAATTAAAAATTGCCCTGATTTTAACGTTTTTCCACAATCACTGGGGAGCACATTATCGCAAAAAAGTCATTTTAACATAGTTTTAAACTTCAAAAAATAAGCATTTCAATGATACCATTTTCATTCATGCCACATTCTGCTTTTTAATTAATTAATTTTAATTAATTTTTGAAAGTGTTTTCAAACACAATTTCTAATAATATTTTTATTATGATGATCTGTTGCGTTTTTCGAAGCATGCGCGGGATTTCTTACATTCAAACTGAAATGAAAAAGCAACAAGGTACCCTAGAAACAAGGTACCAATAATATGTTACTATGCGGACGAAGTCGCTGACATCAGCTAATATACTTATAAATATGAAAAAAATTATCCTAAACGTAATCAAATATTTCTTCCAATAAAGTTAAAATAGACTTAACTTCCTTTAAAGTTCATTTGAAACCACGTTGTACACAAAAAATATTGAAATCGATATAAGAACGATTTTTTCTTTGAAATTCTTACGAGGAAAGAAATGACAAATAAAACGAAAATGAAACATTATTATGAGCAATTTTATTCTAGATGATATTATAAAACATTTAAACATAATTTTCGAACAATTTACAGTCTTAAATCATTTATGATTTAACAAACATTAAAGCATTTATTCCATTTTTCTCTTTCTTCCATACTGTCTCAACAATTTTGAATACTTCTTGCGTGAAGCTTCTAAAAATAAAGTTCCTTAAAGATAATCGATTTAAAAATGCTTTTTCTCATATTTAAAGGAATTATTTTGCATAGGTTGGCTGCCTATGCCTTAGTTGTAATGTATGTAAAAAAAGTCGATGTGACCGTTGGACAAAGTTTTTAAAATTTATATTTTCTTTGCAGCTTGAACATCTCGGGCTTTTTTCTACCTTTCTTTGCCACAGGCAGAAGCTAAAGAATGTACAAAGCTGCATATGTTGTTTTTTAGACCGTATGAGAGGTAGAATACAGTATTTATTTTTTATGAATGATTTTTGGATATAAAGCTTCACAAGGAGATATAACTGACTAGAAGGTTAAGAGGAAATCTATTCCGTAAAAGTATGCCTCTTCCGCATATAAAATGTCCCAGCAAATATTGAAGATCTGCTTTTGAAAAAATGACTCAATAAATTCTTTTTTTCAGAGGTTCCTATAAAATATTTTGTCGCCGCTATACTCTATCCGGAAACAAATATTTATTTTCGGACTTTACTGCCTTAACATAAAGGTAATAAAAACATGCTTTGGAATTTTTGCATTCAGAATGTATTAAAATTCCATTATGTGTATGAAGGTCCTTCCAGAAACGAAGAAATATAAATAGTCCATTTAGATAATGGTTTTAAAAGTATCTTTAAGGTGAATATTTGTCGACTCATTTAAATATATTTAAATCTTTCTATATGAAATAGGCTATTTGAAATAAACCATATGCATTTCTTCTATATGTGATGATGATTAGCATATCTGTTATTCTTAAAATCATAATATTTCGAGAAAGCATTACATATCTCCTTCCTCTGAACAAATCAAAAGTTCACCTAACATTTATAATACATGAATGACAGTATATTAAATATTTTACAAATAACTGTATATTAAAAACCAAATTATCTACTATTTTCTATGCAGAATTTATTCTCTATTTCACCGCACGTGAGTTTCGGTATAACTTGAATAGACAATTGAAACTTGAAAAAATAAAGAAATTTATTTTTTAATTTGAAATTTTTAATTTAAACTTAAATATTTAATTAAATTTGAAATTTGAATTCATTATTTTTTTAATTTTAAAATACTTGCCATTACTCTTTATTTCAGTTCTTCAATTTCATTTAGGGTTAAGATTTTAAATTGGATTTACAGAAAATTTCTCTTAAGTTATGTGTAAGAACTTGATGATTTTAATATAGAGACTAATGGAAGTTAAACTAAAATTAGATGTTTCTTTTACAGATATAAAGGAATATTTTCCTAAAAAAATGTTCGCTAATTGAAAAACGCCATACGTTATACTGTTTTATATTAATTTGTTAGTTTTATTACTCATCTGTTTTCAAATTGAATAGAATCCTGAGAATGAATTTGCCTTTAGATGAAAAAATATTATTCCTCGCACAGTTTTCATTTACATTTTATGTAAACAAATTATATTTATTTCCATTTTCTTCTTCTCTAGGGTTAAATTAAAATAAAACCCTCGATCAGATCTGGAATTCACGCGCAATTGCCCAAAAAGTCCTAACTATTAAAGGCATCAATTCACGTGACTCCACAGTCATCAGCAGTCACAGTGTATGTTAAATTAAAACGAACTGAATTTTAGAAAATAGGTAAAAGGAATAAATTGAATCCAGCCTGGGTGCTTTATCAAGAGTCAACCTCCGGCAAAAAGTGGTCTTTTTTCTGTGAGGGGTCTGACTTGCGTCCAAATTTTGACCCCTTGTGACCCGAAAATCCCAAGACATTAATAGACATGACTGTGATGAGACACTGCATATGTATGCCATCTAACATATAACTGCACGTTGCCATACACTGTGTTGTAACGTCACGACCATTTTCCTCATGCAAAATATTCAAATGAATCCCCGATGCTGCGGTCACCTGTTGTAACCTTCGGGGGCCGAAGGTTTCCAGATTTTAATTCCGATTCCACCAATGATGCGCGTGGACAACGTACACGTTAAGGTACGTATAAACATGCGAAAAGATTTCACTGCGAACATACCTCGATCCACAGGAAAGCGGCGAACACGCTTCGGACGCATCAATCATCATTACCCTTCTCATTCAGTGATAGCGGAAGGCGTTCTTTGAAAGTGAGGGGTCTTTGGAAGTGCAGTCACTCGGTGGTGGGAGATTCGCTGGGGACGGTGAAAAATACTCGAACATAGCCCAATTTGAACTGCGAATCCCTTTGTGTTCGCCGAAAAATTGACAAGATTTTGTTCTCCGTGAGTGGTTCTAGAACCCTTCGCGAACTGTTCGAAGTGTTCAAAAAATCCCTTCTACACCTGCGAACAGCTGTATACAAGCTGTTCTGTTCGCGCTATGCTCTCAAGCCTATACGAGGCTACAAATCTGTCGCAGATGGTCAAGTGTTCTCCCTCTGGTATGCCATGGAATTATGGAGGGGTGCTGGCTCAGTTGTCGTCCACTTCATCTGACCGCGGTTCAAAATTACGAGGTCCAAACTAAAACAGCCCCTGTGTTACTTTGAAACAGGATGTCAATGCAGCTAACTGCAATTAATCCCAAAATTAAACTGTTACTGCGAATTTCACGTGTATTACGTCAGCAGGAAATGATTTTATTAAATAGGAGATTCTTAATTTTTTTCACTTTAAACCTCATTTTAGTCGGATATGAGTACGCAAAAAATAAAATAAACACTTCATTATGGGTATCAAAAATTTATTGATTGAAGTGCTATTTAGATAAAGAAAGATAATTACACCATTAATCGGCTCATAATTGCTGTTGTTGGAGTTTACTCTCACAAGATTCATATTTGGCTATGTTGCGCAAGGATATCGTTTAAATCAGTATCAGATAATAAAAGTAGCAATTAACTAACTAATACGTTGAAGCAAACGATGCGAAATTTAAAATCGCATCAAGCATGATGGTGTAGCAATGGATTGATAAATATTTTAAAATTCCCGAATTTTAAAAACAACAACAGTAATTCTAGAGACGGAAGTAGAATAAAATTCGAAAACTAAGATAAAATGGCATTCGCAGTGCTGGCGTTGCTTTGCATGAGTTTTAGACTTTATGTACTGCTAATTATCGTTTATTTTTTAATGATGGAAATAATTTCAGATTACGGTTTGAACGGCAAGAGGAGGAATACTGTATATTAAGCTGCGTTCCAATGGCCTGTCATTCCACGGGTTTCGTCCGCAGTTCGCGTCATTCCATGTCGTCGAAACAGAAAGAATAGATGTGGCTCGTGCACTGTAAAAAAAATCCCGTAAAATTTACGGTTTTAAACTGGAAGCTGGGTTGGTTGTGCAAAACCGTAAAAGTTACGAAGTAAATCCGTAGGCACAACGGTTTTTTACCATACAGGAACAAGTTTTTCCCGTAAAAGTTACGAAGTAAATCCGTAGTCACAACGGTTTTTTACCGTATGAAATTAAGTTTTCTCCGTAAAAATTAAATCATCGAAGTAAGTGACGTCATCGACTGAGCTGAGTTGTTTTTCTCCTTCTGTTCGAGTTGAAATGTGCTGATGTGTATTATCAATTAGGAATATTAATTAATCAAGGCTTAATTATTAATTCCAATTAATATAATTCTTGATTGAACTTACTTGGACGATTTCGATGTAAGATGGCGACAAAGCTTCTAACTCCTCCGAGCCGGGGATCGAAACCGCGTTCATAGAAATAAAATGCAGTCGCTCTAACCACTAGACCACCGGAGACTTCAGAATATGAAGTAAAAATAATCTATTTGAGTTTTAAAGTCACTATAGCTCTGGTGGCGCCACCTAGTGGTGTAAAAATCAACTATTGCCAGAACACGTGTTTTAAGGTTAGCTTTCATGAGTGACAACAGGTTACTGCAACATGTGTAAACAATAGCGGAGATGGAACCCTATTAAAAACATGAAATGAATGCAATAAAATTACATTTAAGAAAAGGGAAAGTTATCATACGGAAAGCAATACCGTATGACGAAAAATAGAATTTGAAATGACGGTTTTAAACCGTTTATAGCTGGAGGGGAAAACGGTGAAAACTGTTAACGAACGGTTTAAAGCTGTTTTGTCAACAAAACAGCTTTAAACCGTCAAATATACGGAAAAAGTCCGGGAAAAAAACGGATATTTTTTACAGTGTGGGCTTGTAAGTGCTTGCTTCCCAAGCATCTGGCAATACAACTGGGATAACGGAGAAACTGGCCGCAGTACACACGATATAGTGGCTAAGGTCTCAAACAAGCCAGTAGGATGGAATAGAGAAGGGCTAATGTTCGTTACAGGACACGGGCCCTTCCCTGCATACCTCCAATCTTCGAACACATGACAACTTCTCGTGCAGAGAAAAAAGAGATCCAATTCACTATGCCACAAAATGTCTGTTTAACCTCTCCTGGCATTTCCAAATTCCAACAGTGTCACTTAAATTACAGTGGTTGAAAAGCATTCTCAAGAACAGCTTCTCAAGAACCCGACTTAACTCAAGAACGACCTAATGCGTTTCATATGTGATGAGAACAATCTCATTGTAGAGGATAATAATTGAGCACTCATCCACCCAGACTGACACACACGTCCGGCTACTTATGATTTTTCCCCTCTACGTATTTTTTTCTATTTTGTATTGTTTTCTATGCTGTTCTGTCCAGTGTATGTTTCTTTTTCATTTTTATTTGTTTTTGTACCTGTTACTTGTTTTTGTCCTTTCTTAAAAATAAAATTCACTTCCATCCATCCAAACTGGAAAGGAGCCAAGTGGCTCTGAACACGGGGATGCAGGTGGTGTAATGTAATCTCTTGCTTCCCGCGTTATGGCGGTAAATAGCTCGCGCATCAAAGGAAAGTAGAGAGGGCAGACGGCGCCAATGCATCCGCTTACTCTAGTGCTGCCCAGATATTTACAAAGTCACGCGCCGTAGGAAAGGCACAACTGTTCGAATTCAATCGACCACAGTCCACAACGAACCTCGAGCGACTCGAGGTTTGGCCAAGCCACACGCCGTTGGAACAAGGCTTTATGATCACCTTTGAACATCCTAAAAAATTTCATTAGCATCATTAGGTTGGTGAAATCATTTATGCTTGTATTATCGGCAACAGCTTGAAATGAATCGTCGGTTAATTTCGATTCTTACATTGATTGCTCATTAGTGGCGAATCCAAGATTTGCGTCTGGGGGGAGGGGGCTGAGGTATAAAAAGTTTTGTATCGTCGTGACGAACGTCAAATCTTATGGCTCATGTGAGCCGAAACTCTTTAACTTTACAGACTTTACTCACCTGACAATAAGAATCATAAAAAACACTGCAATACTTTCGATAATTTAACAAAACACACAATGAAATAAATAGCAGAAACATGATTTTGATCGTTACAAAGCTGCAAATGCGAATGAAATGACTACAAAAGTGGGAAAACTTTCGAGCCTGTCAAAAACAAGGAAGAAATGTTTTCACTTTTTTTAATGGGAGATTAAGCAAAAACATCTGCAGTGATTTTAAATAAAATAAAGAATTCTGGTCTAGCTCTGGGGAGGGCTGCAGCCCGATAGCCACCCCCCTGGATTCGCCACTGTTGCTCATCATTGAAGACTCTGATAGAAAACCACTGTTTTTCAAAATTTCGAGTTCTTAAAACGGTTCACAACCATCCCATTTGTGGAGGGGATTCATGATTATAGAATTTTCGATTTATATGAAAAGGAACGTACCCTACGAGACACAGACGTCACAATTGATTACAGTTCAGGAAGCTTTCAGTACGAACTGAATACTCCGAATTACCTTCCATTCACAGATAAATGACGGTAATTCGGTTGCACTTAACTTATTTCTTAGCCTTGAAGACTTTCTTTTTCGTTTAACTCCGTCCACCCCTTTTTTTCTTTTTCGAGATTTCAGAAAGAGAAAATGCTTCTTCTTTCTATTACTTTTCACATTCAAGAAAATGTTAAAAAATTTAGGAAATAAAGTTGTGGCTTTTCAAGACATTAAAAAAATATGAATTCAGTTAGTGTTATGAGGAAATAATTGATATTTATCAAACTCTTGAGATACTATTATAATCAAAATACTTTTTCAATTGCATACGCCGCGTTGGATAAAGTAAAATATTTAACATTAAACACATTCTACAATCTCGCTTCCTATTATCAAAAATTGCTAAGCTTAGTGAGCTTTGCTTTTTTCCTTATTCAGGATGTCAATTTTTCTGCTCCATTAATAATTTATTGCGAAAAATTCAATAACACTAGGCAATATAAGAGCCGTTTTGCAAAACTATTTCACAGAAAATGTTACAGTTTAGAATCTATAACATGGACATTTACTTATCGTTTATGTATCTCGTTTCAAATCTCTTTCTCGTTCTACGTGAAAATGTTTTCAATAATGCAAAAAGATTATTGCGACGTTAACTTTGGGAAATAGCTTTACAGAATATCATATCACAATAATATCAACTTCAAGTACAATCAATAGAAGGGAACTGTGAGTAACATTTGGCAGTTTTCAGCCTAAAACTACAACATATCCAAATAAATGCCGTTAAATTCCTACCCATAAATAATATCAAAGGTACTTAAACTAAATACATGATTTATTGCTACATAAACTAAACATTATGATTCATTGACTTTGATAGGAATCTCCTACTCCCTGTGGCAACGAGGTGTCGGATCAATTTCTTGTTTCTCCAGTACGACGAGCTACTTTTCCTAAATCGTAGTTCTTGCTTAATTCTAGTAAGAATGTGTGAATATGTAATCTCATAATATTTATAATGTATTATGCTAGTACTACAGCTGCTTGATTTGAAAATATTCAAACCCCTTACACTACGCTACAGGCTGCCTGTTTACAACCTCATACCACCTAACAAAACCGTCAGCTGACCTAGAACCACTTTGGTGGAAAAGAGTTATGAACAACAACAATTCTAGGGTGAAAATTAGAAAACTCATCCACTTCATCGCGAAAAAAAAACACTCTTTTTTCCAAAAGATGGTGACAACAACTAGCCACAGACTAAATTAACCGTAGGCACTCATCTTCTCTCTTCTCCCATACATAAGGCACCACCCTCTCAAATTCAACAACACAAAGACTTGAAAGAACAAACAATTAAATTACTTAATATTATATTGTTTTGTTCTAAATGTCTTCTTTTTTGTATCCTTATACATAAAATGTTTTTTTTTGCTCTGACTTTTTCAATAAAACTTCATGCATACTCAACCAACCGACAGGGTGCCGTCCTGGCTCCGAGTTCGGGATATGCTGTGGTGTTATGTTAAGTCTGAGTCTGTGGTACGGCTCGGAGAGCTGTAGTTGTTCGTAAATGTTTTTACTTTAATATGACTTGAAGCGAGCTGTTTCATAATAAATTAATCATTAGAAAGCTTCGTCTATTTTTACTATTTGCCTCGCGCATCCACTAAGTCCACTGCAACCTCTGCTGTTACCCATCAGATTTTAGCTCTAAATCCCTTTGAGTAGCA
>BGPR01041107.1:0-13731 GCA_013235015.1 Araneus ventricosus | reverse complement strand
ATGGCGCGAAACTCCGCGGCGAATGGAAGGACGCGTAGGCGTCAACAATGGTACTGCCACATCTACCACAATTTCGAGCCTGCCTGATCCATGCTTTTTCTATAGTTTTAAAGTGATTATAAAGTAAAGATGTCACATAATACGAAGTTATGAATTTAATTTCATTCTCTTTATAACACACGTTTCTGCTTTAGCATTTCCCCTTGATTTAGAGTTGGGCTGCTGTAAGTGGACAGGTGGTTTATCCCTAGTAATTCATGTAGGGAAAAGTCGGGTAGTATCAGACATGCGTTATTTCTTACATTTGCTGTTGGAGGCAAGACTTGTCAAGACACCAGGGTGTTGTGTGAAGGTTGAAAGTTCACATGCCGCCATACTAAGTCAAAAGGCATTGTTGTTGACACGTGGCAGAAAATTTAGTTTTCTCGACAGTTTTTTGAGTGAAGGAAGGTAACTTCATATTGCCATATCTTGCCTGAAAGTGGCTATAAGTTTGATTTTTGTTTATTGTTTTAAACGACATTTATTGTCTTTAAAGTTGTAGACCATAAATCTCCTTACGCTTACTAATACGTGTGTTGTTGAAATGTCATGTTTTGTTCCAGGATGTTTCAGGTTGTATCGGACACAATGGTACTGCCACATCTACCACAATTTTGAGCTCGCCCGGTCCTTCAAAACCAGTAGCAGACAAGCACATGCAGGAAGTTGGAGAAGTCTTGGAATATGATAGCAGTACAATTACCTCTCTTATTGAGGATTTTCCGGAAACAACTGTTTATCAACATATTTTAGAGGAGATATCGCCACTTCCTAGCAGTTCCAATAAATATAGAAAAAAGAAAAATATCAGTTCAAGTGATAAGATCATAACTGATTACACCTCGAACATCCAAAGAAGACGAAAATGGAAGCAGAAATGGAAATAAAATCTGAAGAAGACAAGAGAAAAGAAGACGAAGAAACTCATTGCATCACCTGTGCTGAAACCTTTGAAGAAGACTGGATTCAGTGTCGGAACTGTGCCGATCTTGACGGAAACAACCTGTTTTATGAATGTGATGTTTATTTTAACAAAAACATTTAGACACAGAATGCTTTTGTCTTTAAAACGATTTTTTTTAAAGACAGATAACTTTTAAATTTTTCTGATTTATACCTCTTTCTTATCATATATTAACCTAGTTTTAAGACCTGTAATTTGTACTTCTATAAATTTCTCAAAAAATAAGTCTGCCTAATAATAAAAAGTTGTCTGTGAAACCATAAGTTAGTCTCTTCTTGCAAATATTTCGCATGTGCGATACAACCCGCCACATGTAAAATTGATAAAAATGTAATGACTATTAAATGTGTGAAAAAATTATTGATATTTTTAATTGAGAAAAACGTGTGTTAAAATGTGATTTCATAGAACCTTAAAGTTTTGTATAGAATGTAATCTGGTCCAATCGAGCTCTAAAAGTATTCTATAATATAGGAGAAGCTTTGGCGACCGATACTATACGACCTTCCCCTACAAAAGTACCATACCAAGAAAAGATCCCTCCAAGTTCTATCGACAGCGAATGCTTGGTAAAATTTGGCGATTTGTCGCTAGAATTTAGCTATCTGAGCAAAATACTAGCGACCTTAGGGATAAATGTTGAATCTAAGACGGAATAAAACCAACATTTCAGCTTGACGAATGTTGGAAATCTGTTAACGAGAAGCACCAAAAATATTCTAAAAACTATATTCTTATTTTTTGAAAGGATAATATAATGACTAAAGATGGTAACAAATTATTATATCTATAATGACATGTTTTTTTCTTTCGATTTGAAGTATATATTTCTGAATTTAAAAGATTTCAGCATTACGTTGTAAATAGTTGTGTTGCTTCCAGGAAAGTCCTTCTACTTAGAGGTCATTAAATACCCACCATTTTTAAACAATTATGGGACTGGTTCAACTAACTTAACAAGTCTGTCTGTTATTAAATATTTCGCGAAAATATTGCCTCCGCTATATTATGAATAAAACTACAAGCAAAGAAATTTCCCTCTTATGGAGGCCTCCGCAACCATAAAAAACCCAACCGAAATTAAACTCAATCCATATAAGACAAGCCTCAAATTTTATTTACTTAGTTTGATTTCGAAACTGTGAAAGTGAGTTTTTATGGTGAGAGAATGATTTTCGGCTATGAATATAAATTGAGAATACCGCGTTTTTCAATACAAATTATAGTTTAAAGTAAATTTCACTATGAAGTCAATCCCAGTTCCCATTACAAACGTTAAGTTATCCGCGTTAATTCAATATTCGAATATATTGCTCATTGTACAAGAGCTACTGTTGACTATAATAAAATATTTTTGCTGTTTGAAATAAGCATTTATATGTTTCTCGCTTTTTATTTATATTTCATTTAGTAATGAAATTCTTTAGCTGAAATATAAATTTATTTATTTTTTGCTTATAAATTAGTTCTTAAGTTCTAATTGATTTAATATCGTTTGTTATTCACATTTGCATCATACATTTTTAATTCATCTCTAAATCATTATTAGATATTTCATATATATTTACTTTTTTGAATTTATAACATATTTCGTTAATTTTACTTTAAATATTTATCATATCACTCTTAATGAGTTAGTTAAAAAATACAAACGCCAATGTATTTAAAAAGCTCCATGTCTTAAAAAAACTCAGAAGACGCATTATGCTGAAGGCTAAGAAAATTTCTTTTCAGATTTTCGCAGTCCATACTTTGAATAACTCAGAAATGTTAAATGGAAATGTTTTACAAAACATTTTAATATGACAATCGTTCTTCTGTTTTGCATTATAACAACAAAGTCGAACAATATCTCATATTTTTATTTTCTAGCTGACAACCCGGCGTTGCTCGGGATCCAAATATTTTCATAAGCCTCCCATTCCGTTTCTTTTTCTCCAAATGTTGTCAACAACTTTCCCTAACATTTTAAAATCTCCTTTGAATTAAAAAGTCATTTTGAAATAGAAATTTGCTTTTCTGAGAATATCCGAAAGGGAATATTTTCTATCCTACAGTACATCTCATCATAGATGCCTTTCGGTGCGTAGATAAGCTTATGACATAGATATTATTTTATTTTAACTTGGGTAAAGAGCGGAAAACAGTTTTTAGAAAGTGAAGTGCAGAACACATTACAAGGAATAAGCTAGGAACACTAGCTTATTTCTTGTAATATTTATGCTTTAAATTTACATATAGAATTGAAAAGAAAAATTAAAATATTGCTCTAATACTGGAATAATTTCTAAGAGAGCCCTTTGCTTTGCTGTTAAATATAAAATTTGATTGAAATCATAAATAAATGTTGATTTTATTCTTGAAAATACAATAGTTAACTTCCAAAAATAAGGTGTTGAAGTAAACACACACATTTAGTATTATATTGCTGTGAAAGGAACAGCTTATTGTTTGATTGCCGCAGGTTTCAATAAAGCACTAAAATTGACAATGGAATAAAAATTGGATTGTTGTTCATAACAGACGATAGAGTGAATTGAAGTCGTAAAGTTTATTTTGAGAAATTCAATTTGCCTTCAGGTTTTATATTAAGAGAATTTACTATTGTTCCGCTATTGAAGTCAATTTTCTTCATCCTTTCGTGTATCAATAGATAACATAGTATCGTCATAGATATTGAAAATATACTGGCTTTCATTGCAGACTCTACATGGTTTTGGATCATGGCAAAGTATATCATATTTCTAGATCTTTACGGCATGATTTTGGATATCTTTTTGTCGGTATCTTTGGCTGTTTTTGGATATCTTCTTGTTGCTTTGAATCGCCCTATACCTTAAGAAAAGATGGATGCATAAAAATAGATGAAGATGAGCAGAAGATAAAAGTAGATATCAAAAGTCGGACGAAACTACATGAGTTTCATGATAATTCCATCCCAGATGATCGGGAAATATCTGATGCATATACTCAAGTTTTTCACCATCAGTCTCTCGAAACATTCATACAATCTTCAGAGATAATAAGGAAGATATCTACTCAAATGGAACAAATTCAGTTTAACACAGCCTCCACTCAAACTTTGAGCGAAATAAAACTTGACAAACAAATCCAAACATTCTTGCAAGTATTCAAAAATAAGGAAACTGAGACATCCCCTAACTTATTTTCGGATAAGGAAAATGAAAATGAAGCCATTCCAAATTCAACGAAAGTATTTGTGTCTATGAAAAGACAGAAATCAAAACCAACAATACCGAAAACAAAAGAGTTCCTGAATTATCATCAAAGGGAATATGATGTCCAGAGAAGAAAAATCAAATTCAAGCTAAAATGAGAAGTCGACTGAAAATTAGACGGAAGCCGAAGAAAATTGTATGAACCCGTACCGCATAAGTTATCATCTGCTGGTGAAATGGAATCTGAAATCGCAGTTGTTCAGAAAACGGTCGCTGCACAAAATTCCGGTGAAATGTCTTCCGAACAATCTGAAAATTCACATAAGCTATCGCCTGCTGGTGAAATGAAAACGGAGTCCACAACTGTTAACAAAACGGCCGCAGTAGAAAATTCCGGTGAAATGTCTTCCGAACAATCTGAAAATTCCTGTAAAGATGACCTCCATCTGAAAGCGGAAGATGAAATAAAATCCATAGAGAAAGGGAAAAAGTACTCGTTCCAGAAAAAAAATTTAAAAAACTGAGGAAATTTTTCAAAAACTAATGAAGGAAATTCTAATACAAGATATCGTTACAATAAAACTGGAATGTTCTTCTTTTAAAAATCTTCTTAAAAATTTTTTTAATGTAATAAATCTTCTAATCATACTTTAAAATGTGGCAACATACAACTATTATGAAGAAGAGAAAGAAAAAGGCTATATAATGGTATAGATAATTGTTTAAGAAAACAGAATCAGAGAGCAAATCTTCAGCAGATATTTATTTAAAAAGGATTCGAAGAAGTTCCGAACAAAATTATATCACGGAATCACACTTTCATCAAAGCACTTAAGTGAAAGCGGAGTGTTAAATATTTTTCTTCATACATCTGTAATATATCTCCTTTTATTAAAATTAGAGATCTTTTCATAAACTCTCTCGAAGCAAGAAAGGGAAGAGTTTTCTGAGAGAAAAAACCATTTTATCCTAACAAACATTTTATATCAGAGTGGATTAAAGTATTTAAAAATTGAAAAGAAAATTTTAAAAATCCTAAAATTTGGAAAATTTGAAGCTTGCCACCGCAAGGGATTCCAAAATGAGTACTTTCGTTTCTAAATTAGTTAAAGTGCAAATTCAAGACGGTTATTTACAAAGTTAGTAATAATGCATACAATTCCTCCATTTTCAAAAAGAAGGAAGTGAATTTATAAGAATTTAAGAGGCACGGGAAAAACAAATTTTAATTTATAAATCGTATATATTCCGTTCTTAGAAGTCTAATCATCATACGCTTTTGCTAGATTCTGTGGAATTATGCACTTTTCAAACTCTGTACATCCAAGGATTTTTAAGTATTCTGATGAAAAATACTTACATGAAAATATGATAGGAAAATATTTTCACGTTATTTGCTGAATTGTAAAACAAGATTATAGCTTTCCTGATTTCGGAAATCATTGAAAGAACGTAATTCTGAACCTTTCCAGGAAGAGTCACTGCAAATCATAAAACCGCTATCTGACTTTCAGACGTTGGTGATCATGAACAAAAGATTAAACTCGTCACAAGAACTACAGCAAGTATTAAAAAAATATGAAGAATCCTTCTTCACTAGTATTAAACTACAAATGCACTTTGGTAAACTTTCCATGAGGTAATGATTCTTTTGAAAGATTTCAATCTACCATTTCTACCCAAGCTGTCAAGGTTTCTGAGGTCAAAATCAAAACAGGGAAAAAATAGAATAACTGTAACATTGAATATCACAAAAATAATCCCTCCTAATGGCTAGTACAGTTGGTAAACTACCAGGACAAATAAGGAACCATCTAGAAATCATTTTTATTAGAGACCCTAGCTCACTATTAGATTTTTAGGATCTTAGAAGAAAGGATAAAACTTTTCACAAGAAGAGCCACCTAGGAATTTTTAAAGAATCCGTCTTTGATGTTTACATTAGACGTCTAAACAAGTGACATATTGCTTATATGGGAACAATAAATCTAACAAACATCAATTGCCATCAAATTTTGAAATCATAAACTCCAAATTGGGTCAAATGAACAGCTCACAAACCAATAACTTGGAGCATTTTAATATATGCTGCATTGCAATGATCCAATTGAATTAAATTTTTCAACAAAACAGAAAGCAGTTCTTCCCAAATTTAGTGAGCCAGGATTCTCAATATTAATTTTAACAACAAATTCTACTCAATTTTCATAAAATGTATTTCTTTTGCAGATGAACATGTTAAAGATCACTTAAATCCTTTCAGATATAAAACTTTTATATAATTTCATACAAATATATATACATACATATATACAGGGTGAGTCTAAATTGTTTTCACAAAATAAGAGGGGTGATAGTACCCATCCAGGTGAGCAATAATTACCATGGTACATAGGGTCGCATTCCACTCTGAGAGGCAGAAAAGAGTAACATTAGAATTTCAACATGAACTTACAACAGTGTTGGGAAAGCGAATGAACGATACCAAAAGTTGCGCAATCTGATTTATTGAACAGAGTAAAACTCACAGCAAGTGCTCGAAGTGGCGGCCACGCGTGTCGTTGCACAGTTCACACCGGCGAAGGAATGACTGTCGCACCCTCTCGAAGATTCCTGGTGTTATGTTAATTTTGTCTGCGGTAACAACGATTCTCGCTACGAGATCTCCAGCCAAGTCCAAAGCGTCTCGCACACTGAAGATTTCATGTGCCCCCAGAAGAAAAAGTCCAGTGGGTTAAGGTCCGGTAAGCGAGGAGGCCAAGCACTACTCCGCCACATCCGATTCATCGTGCGCGATATGTACGCCAGTGTGCTAGCGACCAGGCCATCTTGCTTAGGAAATATGCTACGTAGGCAGGTACAAAACGACGTCAGAGGGGATGACTTGTTCATGCTCGACGCATTTGGACTTTACTCTTTTCTACCTCTCAGCGTGGAATGCCACCCTATGTTCCACGGTAATTATTGCTAGCCTGGATGGGTACTATCACCCCTCTTATTTTGTATAAACAATTTAGACTCGCCCTGTATATGTGTATATCTGTTCAATACAATATACAAACATAATTTATATATTAATATTATATATAAATTATATATAAAATATAATAATGTATACATATAATTTATATGTATAGTATAAATATCTGTTCAATTTTCAAATTGGAAGGATTCAAAATGACGTTTAACATTTTCTCCTTTAATATAAATCCATTTTCTGACTATTGACAGGTTTCTGGTTTTAAAATTATTATTACGAGTCGTGGGTACCGAATTTGACTTGAACTGCTTTGTATTTTATTGCAAAAATCGAATTTAATTGGATCAATGCAATACAGCATATATTCAAAGTCTTCAAGCTATATGTTTGTGAGCTATTCATTCGATTAAAATAGGAGTTTTTGATTTCTAAATTTGATGGCAATTGATATTGTTTACATTAGTTGTTCCATACATATGCTACTTGCCATTGTTTTACTGCAAACATCAGTACTGAATGTTTCTGCAAATTTTATACGAATCTGATTCCACTGACACCATTTTAAAAGAAATTGAATTATGAAATTATGTTTTGATCTTCCCTAACTTTTATATTCAGATTTTACAAATGTTGCCGTCACCTCTTTGTAATATCGATCTCCTCTAGTTACAGACCACGCAAGACCTTAGTATTTTTTTGTATTGGCATCTACAGACTGTAATGGACAGTGTGTAGGGGATTTTTTCATTTCACATATGATTTTCACATTTGATTGAATTTAATAAAATGTCTTCACTAAAAATTATTGAGTTTAAGTTAAAAACCTTGTTGTTTGTTTTATTTATTCAATAACATTTCTTGGTGTTCCTTTGTTCTGTTATATTATGTGTCTGTTAAATCCACAGACACATTGTCTGGAAGTTTAATCTTTTACAAACTTAATTGTTAAATTATTCTACGTTTGACTGCAATTTTAGAATAAGAAATATTCCTTTAAATATACGCTGTTTGGAAAGGAAGTTTTTCTTGAGATGGGGCAGGTTAAAACGGAAATTTGTAAGTTATACCTTTATTTTCTGGAATTTACCTACGATTTTTCTTTAGATGGAATGAAACACATTGGAACGGCACACTTAATCATTTCAAGAAATATTTAATAGAATTATGTTTGCGTCACAAATAAGTATAATTGTCCTTCAGCATATTTTAAGTTAAGGGGACATATGACTGCTAAACCTGGAAAAGTTTCGGTTTTATGAAAAATATATATTATTTCTCTCTCTTTTCTGAACAATTTCAAACAATCCACGCTAAAAAAATCCCATAATTATGAAAGTTATGAAGGAAAATGCATCAGCTATTCAACATCAACATTGAATATGGTCATATCTTTAAGAAGCTATATCTCAAAATGTGTTTTTTTTTTCAATTCGTACTATTCACACTCTCCCTGTATTTATATATCTGGTTCAAATTTTGCAATCGATTTTAAACTAACTTCCCGATGAGCTGGAGACTTGAAATTTTAAACATAGCTCAGAACTAGATGACAATGCAACATTAATTCGCTTTCTTGTCTGTCTGTCTGTCTGTTTGTCTGTCATTTCATATTTTGCATGACGCATGCGCAGTACGTTTCTCATTATATCTCGAAAACTATTAACATTACAGATTTGGTTCTTGGGTATATGGATGGCCCATGGGATCATCGAAGCACCCCATATTTTAGCCACATCTTTGCGCATGCGCGGTACGTTTTTCATTATATCTCGAAAACTATTAACATTACAGACTTGGTTCTTGGGTATATGGATGGCCCATGGGATCATCGAAGATCCTCCATATTTCAGCCGTATCTTTGCGCATGCGCAGTACATTTTTCATTATATTTCGAATCACTTAAGTAGGAATTGACTTTAATTTTTTTATATTACTTGTTTTATATTGCGCGCACGATATCTCAAGAATTATTGAGTACTTTTAAATAAAATTTTTATCGAATATGTATTGTGCTATGTTCTACAAATTGAACCACATTTTTGTACATATTTTCTCCAAAGAAGTTTTTTAATGCGTTAGAGAAATCTTGAAATTTCAACAATTTTTTATATTTTTTAAAATTCTTTTATAAAATATAAATTAAATTTAAATGTTAATAAATTGAGGTTCCTTTTCTTAAAGAGACTGTTAGGATGACTTAGATATCCAAAATATTGTGTTTAGACAAATATTTTATCCGTAATCATGCGCGCAAGGTGACAATCTCATTTTTCTCCAAAAATAATACCCATATTTATTACTCTCTCAAATAAAATACATACCAATAATGGTTTGAAAATGTGTGTACTATAAGAGAAAGAACAGATATTTTTCCAGAAAAAAGGGAGTTTGTGAATTGCATTGTTTCAGAGATATAATGTATCGTATGTAATGTATTTGACAGTTTCCCCCCTTTTTCCGAGGTTTAAGAGTCGTATGTCCCCTTAATTAAGAAAAACTGCATTACATATCAGGTACTAAACTTTATATTAGAAGTCTTTGAACGACTCTCACGCGTTACATTTCCATTTTACCCCGAAAGAAAGTGTAATTAAGGGTTCATTGAAATTTAGTACACATGCGTAAAAAACTTTTGAGAGTATAATAGACCGTAGATTTTATAACAGCTTTATTTAGACATGTTTACGGTCACTTTCAGTTCGAAACATAGGATAATTTTGGCGAAAAATCCATGACGCCTGCTTTGAATGTGTGGTCATAAAATATTTCTTTATTAAAATAAATTTATCTTATGGTCTATGACATTCCAGATAGTTTGAGAAGTACGCATGTGGAATTAAAATAACTAAATATGTCCTGTATTTTTCAATTATGCGGTTTTCCTTAACATTGAAATTTTTATTAACATTCATATGTGAATTTTTCTTTCATATTTTTATCTCTAATTGTGACTATTTAAGGCTATTTTTGTTATATAGCTCTCTAGGGTTTTTTTTGCATGTTTTTTTTAAATTTTTTTCTCCCAACCTAGTCGGGTACCTTAATTTTTTTGGGATAAGTAACGAGACGTTATAGCGGTCTGGGTGGTCGTAAATTATTGGACATCTCCCATGTCAGAGAGCCTTTATTTGTACGTAATGGTACGCCACATATCTGAAAAAATTTTTTTTTTGCTCTCTGATTTAAAAAAGCGCAGTTAATTATTAATTTTTGAAATGGGTTCAATAATTTATGACCGCCCTGTATTTTAATTCAATTCTATTCTGACTTAGGTTTTTGCTTTTTAATTTAATCTATTTATTATATAGAATATAAAAAAATATTATCTCAATTCTTTTAAAATAATTGCTGATATTCTTCAATCGTTAGTCTTTAAATTCAGAAGAATATGTATATTCTGCGCTTAAAGTATTTTCTCTGCATTCACATTTTGCCAAACACCATATTTGAACCTTGCATGAAAGGTTTGAGGTATGATTCTTAAACTTCTGATTTTATTTTGGATGCATATATGGTATTCTGGATCGAATTCGAAATAAAATTTAAGATAATTCTTTCTTCAAATCTAATTGAAGTTCAAATGGAAAAATCATATCAGGTACACTTTTCTGCCATTGTACTTATTGATTCCTATTAGTTAATTAAAAGATTGAAGAACAGTTTTAATTCTTTTTATTCGGAAATTGATTAAACTTATTACTTCGTTTCCATTTATCCTGATATATCGCTGAAGCAAATTTTTAAAAAATTTTACTTACAAATTAAATTGGAAAAGGGTAAAAATTCAAGATGTTTGTTTAGATTGAATGAGAGTGGTGAAGGTTCCAAGAACAATAGTAAATCACTAAATTTGATACAAATTTATCGGATTCTGAAACTCCCTACCCAGTACTCGAAATTCTGCTACTAATAGCTTCCTTGCAATGCAGGATGTCCCAATAAGATCCGTACAACTTCACACTTCTATTTTGAGAAAAGAATAGATCTACAACAAAACTTTTTGCATCTATGGACAGAAAAACTGAAAAGGGTTTTTTTTACCGCCTGTTTTTGGTCATAGATGGCGCTGCACGGCATATATAGACTGATTTATTGAAAGCAAGCCGTCTTCGGCGACCAGCGTGTTCGCCGAAAATATGATTTCAATTAAAGGTTGTATCATTTTATATTCATGGCTTCTTTAGAAACGTAATTTTAAACATCAGATTGAGGTAGATATTTAACCTATGTTCTTTTAGTAGCCTTGCACAACATATAAGTTCTAGTTCTCATTGTCTACATAAATGTCCCTTAATGGAAATGAAATTCTGACAAAATTATGTAACATATAATGCTGTCACCGCCATCTTCACACTCTTCTTATTCTTGGAAAATATGTATCTGATTTCAACATTAAATGAGGTAGCACATTTTATGTATTGTAAGCGGCAGTTAGTTGAATCAAAGATGCTATAAAAAGAAAGATAACAACCATAATATATTCAGTTTACTGGATACATTTTGTTTACATAATTTCAGAGATCTTGGTTGTTCATAGATTCCATAAAAAATTGACAAATAAAATACGAAAGCAAATGGTATTACGATATTACCTCTCAACATTTAATAACAGAGAAGAATGCAGTTAACATTTGTTTAAACAATGAAAGGGTTTTGAAATTGCGTTGTAAATAATGAAATGGCAGTTAATTTGATATTTCAATATGAGTAATATCTCAGAGTTTATCTTACAGAATCCATAAAAATTTTGTTGAAAATAAAGTGTCAAAGCAAAAAAGATGATATTACCCTCAACTTTAAAAATGAAAGAGGTTACTTAAAGTTAAATATTTGCTCAAACAATGAAAATGGTTTTGAAATTACAGCAATGAAAAAGTATTATTGTACTATGCCAAAAATCTTGAAAGTTATTAAATTAGAGAAAACAAGTTGTAGTAAACTTAATTTGATATCTTTGAAAAGGTAATTTTTTTGCACTTTGATATGGGTAAAATGATTTTTGTGCCGTAATATATCTGGAAGTTATTATGAAAACGCTTTGTAAAATTTCTGCTTAATTTCTTTAATTAATTAAAAAATTCTAATAAAATTTTAAAAACGTGCCTCAATGTACATTTTCACTCTCCAAAGTATGTGTATACAAATGAACTCTATTTAGGTCTAGATTCGCCCTGTAGGTACCAAATACCAGACACACGAACATTGCCAGACATACACACACATTCTCCTTTTATTAGTAGAGATCATATATAAAGTATACATCATATTTGAATTGTATGCTTTAATAAGTATGTGACTCTGATGACACATGAATATTCAATACTTACGCAGTTTTATTTTCTCAAAACTTGGTTCCTTCAACGAGAAAACATTAAACCCTTAATAAATAATACATTCTGATTATAAATTTTTTTAAGCCCAAACTAAATTTCCCGAATTCAAGGGCAAAACATTTCTGTTAATAAATTAAAAAAAAAATATGTTGAATAAGGACTATACACACACCATAACTACAACACAGAGAAAATATAAAAAATAGTATATATAACTTACGTATCTGAGTTTAAATAATTTTGATCACTTCCGATAAATGCGTGTAAAAGTCTTCTTTTATATTAACTATAGTACTTTGTGGAAATATTTAACAAAGTATAAAAGAATATAGATTTCCTGGAACCAAACGCGTGTGTATTTAGGTAAGGACTAAGAAACTCTCATCCCTCCGAAGTCAATCCCTAACGCTGACAAAACTTCCTGAAATGAAAAGCCTTCTGTATCTGTTTTCAAAAATACTCTCAAAATAACCCTCGACAGATTTACGACAGGCCGTGTTTATTGATTATAGCCTGAGACAAAAACAGGTCAGCTTAAGACATGTTCTAGAAACAAAACATTTTGTGATATTTAGGTTCTGAATGATATTAATTATTTTCTGAGGATAAATGTTAAAAAATATGATGAAATTGTCCTGAAAGTGTTTTCAAAACAATAAGATGTAATGAGAAAAATATATTAATAATGCATAATTAATGGTTAAAAAAGCGGCATTAGATATCTAATTACAAAAAAAGGGCCAGTAGACCTGAGGTTGTCTCTGTGAAAGGAGGGTGGTTAGACTTATTTACCTTATTCAACTATGACTTTCTGTGACTATAGTAGCTCTATGATCATAACTTCATTACCAAGACATGACTGACTTGTAACTCTCAATTCTGTGACTGATCTGTGATTTTGCTGGGTTTTTTTCATGGAAAAAATCTTGTTCTCAAATGTAATATATTTATTCATGTTAATATTGGATACAATGTCTACAATCTTATGTAAAATCGGATCATGGTGGGCCGAGAAATAGTAAAACATAATCAATTTGAAAATATTGTGTGAACAAGAACGATGATTGAAATTGCATAATGTATTTGATAGTTTGTTAAACCATATTGATTAAATGGTGTTTTAAAGAAAATCAAATGTCTTCTCGTAACAAAATTTGGAACCATCATACGCTCACAACTGACTGCAGCAAGCGAATTGAGGTTGCCATAAAAGAGCAATACGTAACTGAACGA
>BGPR01041105.1:0-13731 GCA_013235015.1 Araneus ventricosus | reverse complement strand
ATTTCAAAATATGTCTTGAGGATTTTGGGCTCTGCAATAGTTTTGAAAACAACCAACACACGATTACAAATCTAAACTTTATTTATTTTTAACATTTCCTGAGGTAATGAACATCCTTAATGGAACGGAAATTAATTGGAAAAAGATATTTGGTCATCTTCTCAAATCCATTAGAATTTTCTTCAGTATTTTATTATACAACAGTGAGTTGAAAATTTGGATTGAAAAACCGGAAAGGAGTCGAGAAGATATTTATATGTCGATAACTGTAATGAATATACAGGTGCGATGGCCAAAATTCCGCTCTTCTTAAATTAATATAATTTCAATATTTCACTCAGACATAATTTTCTAATGGATTTTAACATGAAGCCTTATTGTTAAGTATACTGTATTTATAAGGAATACGCATTATAATATAATATAGTCAGCAATCACTTAAAAAATGCATTTGTTAGTTGGCAATTGAAGCCTTCCACTGCTATAACAAAACATAATAGAACAGAAACTTCCATATTTGATTTAAATCAAGGTATTTTTTAAAGTGTGGGCCACGATCGCAAGTGAGGTTGTGCATGACGGTGCTGTAGCAAAAACATTTATACAGCTTTTTTCGTCAACATTTGTCAAGGCAAGTTATTTTTTAAAAAATAATCTCCACTTAATAAGTTTATTTCTATAAAATTTGTACAACAGTTTTTATTGAAATTAATATCATTAATCTTCTATTGTATTCATGCATATATTTCCTGCCTTCGGTGAGCGGGGCTCGCGATTTTATTTGTATCGTGAAAATGGGACCGCGAAATTGTTTTTACCCTAAAAGGAATCGCCAATGGGAAAAATTTAAGCCCTGTTTTTAATCGAATGAATGTCCCGGTTCATGATTATCAAATCATCATCATGGAGATCAAAGTCAATGAACTGACACAGCAGTTAAAATTAATCCTACAATACATTGTGATGTATTTCAGCATAGTATGAAGAATCGGTTAGCCTTCTTTATCAAAAATAATATGTTTATTGGACGTCTTCCACACCACAAACATGTAAAACAAACACATACACTCACATCACTGACTTGCATCGAATTCCATGTTCAATCATCATTATTTTTCGTTGCTAGACAACGTTAGCAAAAGACAAATATATCATTTCCACACTATTTTTATAACCTTTAGAAAAGAATTAATGCCAAACGATTTTTTTAATTATTTTCTTTTTCAGCCAAACGATATTTTTAAATTAATTTCTTCTGTGGCGAATCCAGAATTAGGGTCTCCGGGGGTTGGCTGAGGTCATAACAATTTTGTATCGTTGTGACGAATGTCAAACCTCATGGCTTATGTAAACCAAAACACTAACTTTATAGACTTTACTCACCTGACAATAAGAATCATAAAGAACACTACAATGCTTTCGATAATTTAATAAAAATACAATGAAATAACTGGCCAAAAAATGTTTTCGACCGCGTCAGCGCTACAAGTGGAATGACTAGAAAAGTAGGAAAATCTTCGAGCCTGTCAAGCGAGAAAGCAATGTTGTCACGATTTTATTATATTTTTAATGAAAATTAAAAACAAACAGTTGTAGTGATTTTAAATAAAATCAAGAATTTTGGTTCGGCTCTGGGGGGGAGCTGCAGCCCCATAGCCCCCCCCCCCCTGGATTGGCCACTGGGTCGCGACCATGATTATCAGAGTTCCAGAGGAATCGCGACAAAATTTTACACAAAGTGAGGGGGTTGGGAATGAAAATAGTTTGCGTACCACTGACGTAGGCGAGCTAACAGTGAGATCTGGCAATCCATCAAATCGGCCGAGCACCTATTTACTAGGCGAACGAACGTCTGAGAAAACACTTTGTTCTAACACAACAATGTCAAAAACTGTATCAACCTGTTTGCAAATAATTGAAAAGATTTCGAACGAAAGGTACAACTAAAACAGCAAAAAACAGACACCTCCATCCACTTAAAAATGTTTAGACCTTCCCGTGAACCCATATTTACTTTCCGAGTCCGTAAACATCCATCCATCTCTCCAGCAAGCGAGTAAGAAAGAAGAGCGAAGCAGATCTAACGCCTCTCGGTCTCATTAAAAACAGGCAGACGCATTCCGCGGAGGTTGCTGGGAGTGTGAAGTAAAAGCTAACAAATCATAAAATGGCAGGCGTAATGATCGTTAAACAAAACAGACCCGCTATTTATTTATAGTATGAAAAGCACTCACGTTCTCGTCTTATCTTTTATCGAGGGAATAACCCTCCCTCGCCGGCCTGACGAAAGATAGAAACAAAGAAAAAAGAAGAGGGAATAAAACTTTTAAGTAAGTAATAACTTTAAGAGAGAGAGAGAAAAAAATTGCAGTGCATTAACAGTAATGTGCTGTTGGAAAGAGGTTTGGGGGTGGAAAAAAAGAGGTACAAGGCACATATGTAGAGATAACGGGGAGATACAGCGTGAAAGAGTATTATTAACGCACGGCAATATTTAGCCCTATTCTTTTATCTCCCTCTTTCGCAGTTCAATATTTTTGTTTTAAAAATTATTACATAATGGTTTTGTTCCTACTTTGGCAGAACACCCCTTTTTTACTGCCTCCCCCGCCTCATGCTCGATATCGTTTTCGCGTTTAAAAGTTTCTTATCCCTCCCTTCCATTAGTCCATGCGTTTCGCCAAGCCGAGTCCACAAACTTGTCCCCATTCTTCATTTATTTAAATATGTAAATATCACTGCTGTGTATCAACATGGGTTGATCCAAGCAAAAATTGGGGCCGTTTTGCGGCCCCTTCACAAAATTCAAATTCGTAAAAACGGCCCTTTTACAAAATTCAAATTCGTAAAAGCGGCCCTTTTACAAAATTCAAACTCGTAAAAACGGCCCTTTTACAAAATTCAAACTCGTAAAAACGGCCCTTTTACAAAATTTCATTTTATAAAAATGATCCCTTTTTTAAATTTTTCACAGAAATTAAAATGAAGCACTTTTGATATTAAACGTAAAATATAGAAATATGACTGCTAAAATTGAAGGTTTTACATGATAAAATTTTTTTTCACAAAAATATTTTTTCCCACAAAAATGGGCTTTTGAAAAAACCTGGATCGACCCCTGATCAAAGTGGATACATAATACAGAAAAGCTGATGTTTTTTTCCAGGACATTCTGATCGAATCGATACACACGTAATGCAATGAAAAGAGAAAGAAACTTTGTAAATCGAAATGATACAAAGATCTGACAGAAAACTTTCAGATTTGGATTTTTAAAACTGACTAGGCAGATTTAAGATCTAAAACCTACCATCAGAAAGCAAACTTTTTAACTCTTTCGCTTACAACGACGAGTCTGACTCGTGCATCGAATTACAGAATTTTTGCTATTTAAAACCGTATTTAGGTCAATGTAACAAATAATTTTAACCCTCTAAGCGTTTTGCACGTATTTTTCCGTTTCTCATATTCAGTTCAAAAGCAAATAATTTATGTTTATATGTATGATTTCTAAAACTGTCATGAATAAAATGTTCTTAAGATTTCAAAGACTTGATTAAATGCAATAAAGATCCAATTATTCACTTGAAAAGAAAATTTTTAAGACTTTAAATCAAGTTGCTAAAAATAACTAACTGCTCAGAGGGTTAAATACAAAAATCATCTGGATACGCTTAAATGTCGCAAGAATCCATTACCATTTTAAATGGATTGAAATAATAAATACCCCAAATGTGTGGTGGCATCTTATTAGGAGGTTCAATAAAATCGCATGCCAAGGGGTGCAAAAATCATTTATTTTCATAGATATGAACACAATATTTTTCAAAACAAAAACATAATTTTGTATTTACAGTTAAATAAAATAATTTCATGCCATAAATTCATTTAGTAAACAATAAATCTCGTATAAATCTCAAATACTGAACGGAAGTAGAAGTTGTGTAGAATCAGCATATAGTTTAATGGACTACATACGTGGACAAATGGACTTATTATTCAACTGGGAACAACCAGGGGTGTAGTGGAGCCGGAACGCCATTCTAGAACTGCTTGTTTATGAGAAAAAAATTGTCAAAACCTCTTTAAAAAAGCGACTTTTATCACCTAGGTTAGAGCGTTCCGGCCCTGCTTAATTTGCGACTACACCACTGCAGCCAACCCCATTCCATGGAGTTCAATAACTAATTAGTCTTTGCATGAGTACCAGAATAACATGTTTCAGCATAAATATAAAAATAGTATACGTACCTAATAATATATATTTTAGCAAAGATTTAAACAAGAGAAACTGCCAAAATATTACTTCAAATCTTAATTCTTAAACAAATCATAAGAAATTAATTGCTCTCATCAAAAACTTATGTTTTTATAAATGAAAATAAGTTTCATTTAAATTCCATTTATTATTGCAAATAATGCTAGACATAAGATACTAATTTATAGATAATAAGTCAAGTAACAAATAACTATTAATTTTCCCTGATTTTTAGAATTTCCCTGAGTTTTCCCTCATATCCCTGATTTCCCGGTTCTGTCGCCACCATGTATAACATTTGCAATGAGCCATCTCGTGAATCGACTCCATTTTTCTAATAATTTAGAAAGAAAAAGTCATCCATATTTTGTACATAGAAAATGTGTTAGCAAAAACTCAGCTGTTTTAAATACAAACTTTGGATGAATAGGGGGGGGGGTAAGGGTTTTTCCAACACAAAAATTCATTTTTGGTCTTACTCAGAGTTTTTTTTTTTTTCCTTGAAAGAGTGGAGATTACGTCAAGATTTCTCAAGGACTTGCTACCTGGAAGAGTATAAGATGCAGTTTTTTGCACTTTCAAGGATCTAAAAAACCATCACAATGGAATCACCCGAACCGCATTAAAAAGGCCGGGAAGACAAATGGCAAGGTGAATGTCTTCTTCTGGAAGATCAGAGGCCAGCGCAGGAATTTATAATCGAAGGCATGGAGGTCGCCGCAAAATCAATGAGGTCGGTGACGGCAGGCCATCACTCGAGAACATCGGCCCAATATGAGGAAGGCCGATCGATAGCGCGCTTAAGAAGCGGGAAGAAAGACGAGAGCATCTAATTAGCCCTCTAAAAGCGCAAGGAGGACTCGGCTCTCGTATCAGTTTTAATCGATGCAGCGTTTTTTTTTTTTTTTTTATCTGAAAAGAGATTTGCCCGTGTTTTATGGATCCATAGCATTTAGTTATTGCGATTAACTGGCTTGTCTCTCTCCAGGTTTAGGTAGTGGTGAAAAGAAAGAATAAATCCGTTTAATTTATGGAATGTTTATGTGCCGAAAAGTCAAAAATTTTATGATTTATACGAGTTTTAGTACATTTTTAAATTCCTACTATTAGTTCACTTTCCCTATATATATTTATTTATATATCTTGTTAAAATTTTCAATCGTTAATAAAATACTTTTTATTCATCCACTCAAGTTCAAATACATTTTTTAAAACTTGTAGTGGATGACACTTGATGTTAATACAGCTTTTTCAAATATTAATTCATTAATTAAATTAAATTAACTAATTTTAGTTTTATATGGGAGAAAGCATATGTCGCCTTCAGTCGTTTGGTTCGAATTTTTCTCAATAGATGGAGCTAGGTTTGTCAGCTTCTAGACCTAATATCCTTTGTTTTCTGGTATGTTCACGAAGGCGTCATTTTTTCATGTATTTTTGTCAGAGGGTAATGTTGATTACTTTCTTTATCGCTTTTAAGCGTGTAGATGGCTGAGCTAAGTAGGAATTGACTTAAATTTTTTATATATATTACTTGTTTTATAATATATAATAATATAAAGAAGGCAGAAGAGTTCAATTATCTATTCGTTCTTTCTATTATCTAATGTATTTATATCAAAGCGGGAGAAATTTAAAACACAACACTGCTACCAATTGACGTTTTCCAATATACTGTCGTCGTTCAGGCGGAAATCAACAAGTCCACAAAAACCTTTTGACGGACTACTGCAGGCAATTAGAATTTGGAATCAATTATTTCATAACAGAAACCAGTTATATAAACATCAGCAAATCAACCGTAGGAACTAGAAATCTGCAAAATAATTTTTACTATTCATCATAACGACTCAAAATTAATTGAGGTGAAACTGGCCATATCTCGAAACTATAGTTTTGGACTTCGTGACTTTTACCTGAACCACGACGGAAAAAAATCAAGACATAACACAATAAGGAAAGTAGGAATTCCTTTCCAATGGCGATAAAATTTCCAAAATATCACCGAACATCCGTTTAAAACCTATCAAATAAAATTACACTTATTCGAAGTTTCACTGAATCTCAATACGACACAATGAAGCTAAACTAAATTCCTTTCTGTATATAACCATAAAAAAACGACAAAAACCCGATTTGCTGATATTAGTCTCACAAACAAGAGACATAATTTTATGTTAATAAAGTCAAAACCAATACAATAGCTTTCCTATCTTCCGAAAATTGAAACATTTTGCCTCGAGCTACAATATCACTGATCGTCGTTAAATCTAGACATGCCCACAAGTTTATAGAAACATAAAAGAAGTACCACATATTTTTCTGCGGGTAGGTATAAACGAAAGGGAAAAAAATGTATATAAATCGGAAGCACCATGGAATTTGCAAACCTTAACACAAATATCAGAGGCTAGCCAACATCCTCCATAAAATGGCCTCTAATATGAGGATTCTTCACCACAACAATAGGAACAATGACAAAACAACCACGGTACATTTGATACTAGTACGTAAAAGCACACAATTCAGCGTCTTTCATGCTACAGCAAGAGGGACGCGCAGGGGCAGCACCTGATGCACAATTTTCAACGCAACGCGCACATCTGGCCCATCTGCCGCCCCGGGACCCCCTAAAATAAGCGATATGATTGTTTAGCCATCGCACCCCCTTTTCTCGTCGAGCCGTATCGGAGTACACTTTACGATGACATTTCGGGGGATACATCTTAACTTATGGTAGCAGCCGAACGAGTCACAGATTGGCAACAATAGGCAACTTTTCCGTCCCGTATTGTGTGAATACACCGCAAGCCCACAATTTTGGACAAAAACCTTTCCGGCTCAAAGCAGGCTACAATATCGGCGGGGGGAATGAATGGAGAGAATGACGGGGCTGGTTAAAGGGAACGATACAGTATTCTTTCCCTCTCTCCCAACCTGGACTTTCTTCATGGTTTGTAGGGAAATTATCCAGTTTCCACTGGAGACGGATCATGAGAAGGGGAGAAAAAAATATAAAAAAATTAAAGAGGATTCGAATCTAGTTCCAAACATCGTAGTTTTCGTCTGTCTTTATACAGTGGAGTCTCCCTATAACGAAATCGCTTGGTTCCAGTTGAAAAATTCGCTATAGAGAAAATTTCGTTATACGGAGATTAGAGATTTTTGCAGCTATTTAAGTAAATGTTACAAACCTTTTAGTATGTGCGATAAGTTCAAAAATATTTAATTATGACTTTCAATTAAAAATGAAGTAATATTTATTATAAATTTGTTAAAATTATACTAATTTTTATTGTATAAATAAAATGCTCAAAAGTGAAGAGAATTCACCAATTACCCTTCACATAGCATTCTATTGTTATGTGTTATCGCTGGAATGAACAGTGCGAGTGATTCCAGAAACAGGTACATGTGAGCGATTTGTTTGCACAGAAATTAGCAACTTTCTTCAAAAATGACAAAAATCGAAAAGATAAAGATCTGAAAAAATTCGTTATAGGGAGACAACCGCTTCGTTATATGGAGAATATTTTCAATGTTATTTAACATTCCGATTAAAAATTTCGTTATAGGGAGAAATTCGCTGTAGGGAGACTTCGTTGTAGGGAGACTACTGTATTTTTAAAAATTTACTCTCAACTCTTTACGACACGAAAGGTAATAATACTTATACACGTGTGAGTGGGTGTAAGGATTGATTTAGCGCTTCAGGAAGCTGAAATTAGAGAAAAAAATTGTACGGAAATAAAATATGTAACACCGAAAAGCTATAGCTTATTTTCTTAAATTTTAGAGTGGTGTAAAAATGGATTTTGTGCACTGATATTCTCCGAAGTTATGGAGAAAAAACCTTTCAAAATTTCGATTTTGATGTTTAAATTTTTAAAAAATCTTTTCTAAATGAGAAACTACTACTACTACTCAAAAAGTAACTACGTGCTAAATTTGGTAATTCTGGATCCAACGGTTTGCTCTGTTGATCGTTGCGAACGATTTCCATCACGTATGCCGCAAACATAACCACATTAAAAAGTGTAATCCGGTTATGGATTTGGAAGGAAAAAAGATGGTATAAACATATTATAGAAATAATGAGACAAAATGTTTACGCGATAAGAAGTCAAGGTGAAAAATTATTCACAAAATATCATACAAGCATGTCGAAAACAAAAGGAAGATGATGGGAAGATACGATTACAAACATCATTTTGCTGAATACACCGACTGTAAACAATGTTCATTATTAGTTAAAATGTTTACGGAAGTTCCCAACCGTTTATTTTGCAAAAATGGAACACTTCAAGGCAACAAACAGACTGTTTACAATATCTGAATAGTATACCCAACTAGGTTTTAAAGAAATTAGATTCAAAAATTCAAATTAAAAATGATACAAAATACCAGTTCCATTAAATAATAGTTTAGATATTCGCAAAACATCAAGAATAATTACGAAAAACATTTGTTTCTAAATGAAAACTCGACTTTTAAAATTACAGACTAATAAGTTGTAGAAACGTGCAGATATTTTAAATAAAATGCTTATTAACTTGGAAAATGAAATGTTATGATGATGATTGTATAACATCATTTGTACATATTAAATCGTTAGAAAGCATTGAAAGATGATGAAAACAGCGGATGAAACCTCGCAGGAAAAAAAACATAACTAACGATTTTAAAAATAACTCAGATTTGGACAGCAGAAGCAGAGACGATTTTTAGTTTACATACATCTCCAGTGCATCAAAAGGATCAGATCACTTTCCATTTATAAATTAACATTTTAATTAATTTAAATAATTCCAGTAATTAAAAGATGTGTAATCAGACGAATGTATAGCAAAAATAACAGTTATAAATAAGCAAGGATGACAAACATCAACAAACTAGAAAATCACCCGTCATGATATGGCGGATGCAAATTCCTCTTCATTCGAGAGATTTCCCGTAAAATTTGACGATTGATTAAATAGATATATATGCGAGAGAAATGTTTTAACATTGATTGAAAATAAAAAAAAAACATATGTTTTATGACAGGAACTATTTTGTTTTATTTACATATTTCTTAATTCAAAAAACCTTTTGGTGAACAACATTCCGTGTGAAGTATTTTTCGCTGTTTAACAATTTTATTATAATTCAATAACCATGAAATTCTCAGCTTGTCAAACGTAAGTCAAAAGTTAAAATTTCAAAGAAATTCGTTTTCGAAATTCTAATTAAAACAAAGTACTTCTTTGCTTGTCAAACGTTGCCAAAAAATATTATCAAATTATATCATCACGATTGCAATAAATAATCAGATGCATCGTGGCGTCCAAACTATATCCCGCGCATGATATACCACTGACGTAATTTACTACTTTCTATTAAGAAACGGAAATTAATTTGAAATATATGATTAATATAATTTAAAATTTCTCGGGAACTATTGATCAGAGCGAGATACATTTTATATCAATCGATAGAAAATTTTATTTCACTATTTTAGAGCTATAAAATTTGAAATTAGAACGACAATCCCTCTTTTAAATTTAAAATTACTGAAATTTAGGTTCTCTAAGAATGAAATAATGCTGTTTAACGTCTCGCAGTGCCATGGCGCGAGTTTTATTGTTGGTGACGTCAGAGCGCTACCGAGAGACAGATTTGGGCTATTATATAAGTAATCGTGGATCAAAAAAGGAAATTGTACCACATTCCTTTCTGGATATGTAGATCAAAAAAGGAATTTGTACCACATTCCTTTCTGGATATGTGGATCAAAAAAGGAACTTGTACCACATTCCTTTCTGGATATGTGGATCAAAAAAGGAACTAGTACCACAATCCTTTCTGGATATGTATATGATAGGTATATCCTGCAATTACACTTCGACAACACAAACGTTTTCGAGCATAAAAGTGCAAGCAAGGGTTTCCTTTCTGGAGTTCATGTGCAAGAATGGCTCAAATTCCAGCCTCACTCCTTTTGCATGCAGAGAAATCCATTGTTAACATTTCACGAAAATAGAACGCCACAAGAATAACACAGACAGGTGGCCAGCGGGGGGAAAGCCATTGCAGCAAAGATCAGGGGAGCAGGCTTTTTTTTTGTCAGGGGTGCACCCAGCGTTGCATCTGCTCTCTTGGTGATGGGGATTCGTCTGTGAAGGCATGGGAGCTTTCTTCAGGGATTAAAGTGTAACTATGGAGGGATTAAATCTGCGAAGGATTAAGCATCCCTTGTGAGGACGGATTTGTGTTTGCGAAATGTCTGCTCGCGAACGACAAAGTTTATCAATAAATGGATGCAGGAAAAGATATCAACAACCTTATTTGCTTTTCTTTCGGGTTTTCCCTTGTCTGGTACACTGTATCGATCGTATCATTTTCAACAGATGTCAGAGGATTTAAAAAATTGAAGGAAGGATGTACAGTTTTCCCATATTTTTGTCATCGCAATATATAAGGATTAGTATGACGTTTTCATTTGCACCATACGGTAAATCCAAAACGAAAACAACATTACACGGTGGAATGGACCAAGTCTTGCATTGGAAAGTTTATTATTATACTATGCAATGGAGATTAAATTTCTCATTCTCTGGTTGTAAATATTTTTCAGAATCGAGAAAAGTTCTTCATACTTCAGCAAGCTCTTCGCAGCAAGTCAAAAATATAACCCTACTCGGAAAAAACAACACATGTTCAGTTTACGCTGGAATAGTAGATATCAAAGAACGCATAAGCAGTCAAAAAATGCTACAATGCTTTCAATTTTGAATTCCATTATTATTTTCTTATTTTATAATACAAATATTTATCAATATTTTTTTATACTTCCCGTTTTTTAATATTAATACAAAAATGAACTTCAATTCTATATTAATATTAAAGATTGAAAGCATACAGAAAAGAGCAAAAATAAATATTTCCAGCATTGAAGAGGTTGGAACAAATCAAAATAATAATAACATATTGGTAATTATCAGCAACAGAAAGCAAACGATTAACAGTTTAAAAGCAAATCGTCGCTTAACAAGCAGCGCCACCTATCTCAATTTTTTGAAAATTTCACAGAGGAAAATTCAAATGAATTTTTCGCAACCAATAAACGAATATTTTTAAATTTTTTTTCACGTCTGGTTGGAACATGTGGTCTCATGTTAATAGCACATCTTTAAAAAATTCAGAAATATTCGTTATTGGTTCTGAAAAATTCATTTGAATCTTCCTCTGTGAAATTTCAAAAAATTGAGATAGATGGCGTTGCTTGTTGAGAAATATTTTGTCGTTTAACAAGCAACGCCATCTATCTCAATTTTGTAAAATTTCAAAGAGGAAATTTTAAATAAATTTTTCGGAACCAATAACGAATATTTCTGAATTTTTTTAAAGATCTTCTATTAGCATGAGACCACATGTTCCAACGAGACGTGAAAAAAATTCAGAAATATTCGGTATTGGTTGCGAAAAATTCATTTGAATCTTCCTCTTTGAAATTTCACAAAATTGAGATAGGTGGTGTTGCTTATTAAACGACGATTTACAACTATGCTAACGTGAATTATCCTGGCATACACCTTAAGAGTGTGTATTTCCCCAGAAAACAGGGTTCATTCACATTTCCTTAAAAGAAAGTCATGGACTATCAAGGACTTTTAAGGACTTACAAAACCAAAAAATAAGGACCTCTAAGTTGAATAAACTTAACGAATTGTCGCATGCATTTTTAAATAAAATGTCTCGGTTTTTGCAAATTCAACCTATTAGATGATAAAGTATAATATAAAACATAGATAGAAGATACATTACAAATTCAACACAACAAAAATTCTTAAAAATACGAGTTAATAAATTGATGAAAAAACCCCATGAAACTGGTAATCAAATTAAATATCTTTTAATTTCAAATTTTTTTTCATTCAATTTTACGTCCAAGGTATTTATTTTAATTTCTTTTCAATAATTGTTTTTCTTGGTTCATGCGATTGAATAAATAAATTTATTTCCTTTGACTTTTCAGCCTCATTAGCTAAATCATTTGCTTCCCCATTTGTTTGGTGTATTTGGTTTGGAACATTTTCTTTTGTTTTAAAAAAAAATCTATTTCCTCCTAGAGCTTTTCGTTTCAGTTGTTTTATTTCAGTCTTTACTTTGGATCTTTCACTTTTTAAACATTGCATGTATTTTGCTCTAGCTGAAGTGGCAAAAAGTAAGGACTTTCAAGGACTTTTTAAAAATGGGGGATAAAAATAAGGATTTGTAAGGACTTTTAAGGACTAAATGTAAAAGTAAGGACATTTAAGGACGCGTACGAACCCTGGAAAATGTTATAAGCTTCTGATTATTCGGCTATTATTATTATTCCCAGAAAAACTATGAAATTATAAAACAGAATAATGTAAATAGCTCTTGAAAAACAATTAGACTGATAATATCTAAGAGGGGAAACAGTCGGATCCAAATATAGCATGCCCCCTACTCCTTCAGAAAGTCATTTTCCCAAAACTAAGCCAACACCAGACTTTTGGCTTTTATATTAACCTCGCGGTAATCAGTATGGGTATCAAATAGCCAGGCCATCGCTCAAACTCGGTCTTTCACTTATCGTGCCCCGACTGATTTCCTGGCCGGCACGAAACATTAGCGTGTTCAGCTTTTAATAGAAAATTGTGCGTGTCCATTATGGAGCATGCATTACACAAGTGAACAACGCACGTACTAGGGTACAGCGACCTTACGTACTACAGCAATTATATCCCCGCCCTCTATCTTTCATGCTTCAGCATGAAATATTCAGCGTAATTATAGAAATATAAGGGAATGCAATCTACAAGACAATCTCCGCACGCGTTAATGCGACTCTCGACAACGAATTACTTGAACGTGCAAAAAAAAAAAAAAAAATCTGTACTATTAATGAACACAAATATATGTTTTTCTTATGACTAAGAGATGATTTCATATATCCCAATTTTGATTAACACGTTCCGTGCCAAACCGTTTTTGCTCGACTTTTCATTCAGACCATTTGATGTTTTGACTAATTATTGTTAAGCAACGGATTCCGAAACCCTCCGCGCTTTTGCGCATGCGCCGGGCGGAGTTCTTTTCATCAAAATAGGGGGAAAGTGAAGAATGGAAGGGCGATGTTTACATTTTACTGAGCGTGATCTAACAAAGAACTCCGGAAATGCGCTCATATGACTCATTGCCTGACACTCCTTTCCGGTGTAAAATCGTCCAAAAGTGGTAGTCTCGGAATCCGTTGCTGAACAGTAGATGACAGACCTTTGAAGATTGATATATTTTCACACAATAGTTCCATATATCGTTAACCCATAAGTAATTAGTGTAGTTATCCATAGTGTACCATTCATGGCACACGTGGAGCTGCGATGAGTTTAACTTTTCGATTAGTGTGTACCATCGATGGTACACGTGGCCTGAATGAAAAGTTTAGCATGAACCATCCATGG
>BGPR01041104.1:0-13732 GCA_013235015.1 Araneus ventricosus | reverse complement strand
TCGCCTGGTAGGTGGGCATGCACCACCGCTTTGCATTGGCCAATGGCCGGGAATAAATCGCCCCAAACGGTTTTACGAGCTTTGGCCGATGCATTTACGACGATTACCGATTATAGGGCGATAATGGGGCGAGGTCAAATCTACTAATTACCGACGTAAATTCAAGCATTTTAATCCGAGGTTCATGCTTTACTTTTTTTCACTTTAATAATTACGCGTTACAAGTGATTTAATCAATAGACGAGAAAATTTCAAAAGTTCATTGAAACAGACATTTCCTTAATTATATTACAATGTGCAATATGTCTTCTAATAGCTTTTTTTTGCTACTATTTAAAAGTAGAAATTTTATCAAAGCTTTTAATATTAGTGAAAAATAACGTGTGTAAACATCTGCTAAGGAATTTAATTTACAATTTTTGTATAGCTATACAAGTAATTTTAACAAATAAAACAAATTGCAGGGTGTGCTGAAACTAACAGGCTTTTTTTAAACCTTCTCACAATTTATAACTAACTAATATTTATATATTATAATCAGTAACTCTGAATCTGTGCACCGTTCTAGTATTATAAATGCTAATATTACTCCTTTTATTGAAATATAAATTACTTTTATTTATGTTTCAGCCTATAAAAAGAAGAGGTATAAATTTTATACTATTTTATATCATTCCTGTTAATTGTATCCTCTTAATTTATTGAAGAAATACAGCATTAAAAATTTTTATTTCAACATTTTAAAAAAACGAGTCTTTAAATTGAAAAATTAGTCGAGTAAATAATAACCTATGAAAATTATTTTACCTCAAATAATAAATGTAATTGTGTCATTCTTCAGAAAATGTACATTTTCCGTCACATTCATTTTACAGCAAATCTTCAGTCAATAATTGATTAAACAATGCTTTTCAATAGTGGTTAAAATATATCTGTTTAAAACAGTCACCAAATTTTTATGATGATCCTTATTATTTATTTCATTCACAGTATGTGAATTCTAATTTCCGTGATATGTCACACACCTGGTGTGACTGTTAATAATGTTCAATAACTTGCTTAATTAATAAAACATTTAAATATTTATTATTCCTTCCAAAGTGTTTCAAATATTAAATTCTTAAGCATATTTTAAATTTTTATATCCGATTTAGTTTGTTTTAGAGTAACAATGAATGGTGGCACACAATAAATTCTCTCCTCCGTTACCCAAACAAAAAATGAAAATTTTAAAATCATAAATGGCAGTATAGCTAATACATTGTTCCCCATGATGCATGTCATCCATCTTGTTTATTACAGCTACAAAAAGTAAATGAACTTTTAGTTTAGAGACAAGTAGACAGATTTTGTTCTTAAGAAACAAGTTTGGTTATTCAAAAATCTGACCTCGAAATTCAGGTATATAAAAATACAATTTTATCTGTTTTAATATGCATGTGTAGATTGCAATGCCAAAAAATTTTCCCCTGAAAAAGCATCCATTAAGCCTATTTTTATAGAAGATTCCTCACCTCTGTGACACCCTTTTCAATTTCATTGTCAAGGAAGCGAGATGCATTGTTTTTAGCCAGCAATTCGAGACTATACTGATATTATACATGTATTAAACACAAATTTAAAACTCAAAAATGAATGACTAAAATTTAAGCTATACCGATATTTTATTATATTGAGATAATCAACTTAATTTATTAAGATAATTAATAATTTCATTTTCTAATTCTCTGCAAGAGCTGGTTAAATGTTTACAATTTATTTTAGTGTAGTAATTATTAATTTTCTTGTGTTTTATATCACCTCCACGAAAAAGGTTATATATGTTTTTATTTATGAGTAAAATCATTTAAATTTAGTAGGGCCATTGCTCATGGTAACTTCTAGTAAGTAGAAGTTTCATATAAAAATGAAAAAAAAAGGAAATTTAAGGTTTTGAAATCTGAAAATATTTTAGTTTGAAATGGTACACTTTCTGTAGAATGACCAAATTAAACTTTTTGATATACTAAACAGTTGAAAGGTGTGCAGAAATCCCAGATATAATACACTTTTAGAAAATTCCTTCCTCAATTTATCATAAAGTTATATTTATATGTACAATCAGTAACTATAAATCTATTTACAATGCTGTTGTAATATTATGCCAATATTGCTTTCTTAATGAAATAAATATAAATTTTCAGTTTATTTTCTCCTTCCTTTATATCTCAACCTATAAAAAATTACGAGAGAGCAGTTTCAGTTTTGTTCTTTACACACTGCCTGATCATTTTGATTCTTTACTCCCATTCATAACCGTCTCAATTTATTCAGTAAGGAAACATCAATGTTCATCAATAAATTCACTTTATTTCATTTAAAAAATCTGGCCAAGAATATAATCATGATAAATAGAATGACTAAATTACAAATAAAAAACATTAATTGCCCAGATAGAAAATTTATTTATACAAAAATATTTTATTTTCCAAAGTTTGCAGCACTGCTTATTCGATGAGATCTACCCCCTCTCTGTCCTTTGCGTACACCAACCACTTCTTCTCACTATTTTCTACCTCGTGGTCTGTTGTTTTCTCAAACATGGAGTGTTCCCTCACCGACGCTGAAATAGAAAAAATAAAAATTTTATAAGTAAAAGCTAGAATAAAAAACATTTTTCTTTTAACCCCATGTTTTATACTTTTCCATATATGAATAATAGAGAATCCCATCTAGAAAAATGGAAAATAGCAAATAAAATTTAACCGATCTACTTTGTCAAATTGTACTTAGTTTTTGTAAGAAATTACATGCAAACAATAACAGGGGTGATTACGGATATGTATTCATTCATTATGCGTAAATCAGAAAATACCGAATTTCCAGAAAAATACCAGAACAAAATCACCCCTGCAATAAGTGAAATACTTTAATTATTAGAGAAAAATTTAATACAAATAATACTTTAAAGAGGAAACTATTAAGTTTACTTTTATGCAATTTGGTTTTCGGCAGAATGTCAAATTTAGTATGTTTATTTCAATTTTACAACACTACTTATAAGTTTTTAAAGCAAATTTTCTTAAAATTTATAAAACCCAAACATAAAATATAATAATGAGCAACATTTCTGTAAAAAATATACATACCCATGAGCATTTTACATATATTGCTGAATCTTGAAAAAGCAAGTTTCAGCCCTCCAGTTATACTGCATGCTTAACGAGTTCGACAATATACTCTAATGAAACTACATTATTCATTGTTGAGCCTCCAGCAGACCCAAAATGCTTGCACTGAAAATATACGCAAGAAAAACAATTATAAGCCACATTTAAAAATAAACAATTGTAGTTGATATTAGCAGAAATTGGGAAACTGCAAAGTACGATATAATTATAGAATTTTCAGGGATAAATAATTTAATTTAGAATATATATATTATATAAGTCTTTTCATAAATTATTTAAACTTAATGTCTTTTTCCCCCCACAGAGATAAAACTGCAACAAGATAAGGTTAATTACGATTTTTTAAATTAAATTTGTTTAAGTATTGTCTCTCTACTGTTCCAATAATGATAGAGTAACTTCTTGTAAATACAAATGAATGAAATCCTTCCCATTCCTCCCTGCAAATAAAAAATCTTTTTTTTTACAGTTTGATTTTGTTACATTTTAAGTAATCGTAGCTAAGAAAATAAAGTTAAATCATGAACTTTTAAAGGCCCTAAAAAAAGTAAGCTTAAATTAAACTTTTATATTTAATCCTATTAAACGCAAACAGTATGAATAAGTGAAGTGTACATAAATCCATCTTGATATGGTAACAAAATGCCCTTCTCCTTCACATATGATATTGGATAACTTTTAAAATTTAAGCTTAAGTTAGTAACGTGAAATGTACTAAGCATTGATGAACAACATGGTTTTGAGTAAAAGTCTGTTTTTGACTTAAATCTCCTGCATTTTATCAATATAATTTTATCACAAAGTAATATATTTGAAACAATAATTTTTCCAATCCCTCAACATTACACAATTATTATTTTCAGAGAATTTGATGATGAAATCCTCTTTCTTAGCAACTTTGAACTGTAGACCTTCTAAAGAAGCAATTCCTTCTTTATGAATTGAAGATCTGACAACCTGAAAATCTGGTGGCATTACATTAATTCTAGTAGAATTTTGTTGAATCTCAAAAATTCTTCTGCATATTTGTTGCAGAGGTTTGTTTGGAGTGCAGAGTAATTTCTTTAGCTGACCTAAATAATTTTCAAAAGAGAAAGTGCTAAAAGAATCGAATGGTCCAAATTTTCAACATCATCTCCTAGATGAATTAAATTATGCACATTAAACACAATAAAATCAGATCCATATATACATTTACTTTTTTTTAACAAATTTTAACAATAATTCTTTTGCAAATGACAAGTTATCTCTGATTGTTACTTCATTACATAAAATTTTTATAGCGACATGCAAAATTAAGAAATGATTGTAGCGATTAGATGGTAATACATTTTTTTGAGACTGAAGGTCCTACATACAAAAGAAACATTCTAAATTCTGTAGCCTTCCATCGATCAATTTCTCTAAGACTTCGTGGTTTTCTTGGAAGCTCATTTGGAATATTCATACTATAAGATACCAACCTATTTGACAAAATATCAATATCTCTACTACACAAACATACATTTAATGGGCCTCGGCACCAAGAAATTAATAACTTTCTCGTGACACCAAGACAAACCATATGCATATAATCCAATGGAAATTGGGTTACTAACCCTATATCTACTTTAAGAAGAGGTTACTTTTCTAAGATATGTCCAGAATAATTATCATGCGAGAAAGAATCGAAATCTGAATCTTTACGTTCAGGGGCATTAAAATCGGGAAAAGTCATTCGATTATTATCCCATTTTCCCTTCTGACACCACTTTTCACAGCCAAAATATCCATTGTGATTTTTGATGCATTTTAAAAATGCTCTGGTAGGATCATCACAAACAAAACCTTTAATGCTGATTTCATGTTCTATATCTAAACTACCATCTTTCAAATTGGTCAGTTCATCAACAAAATCATAAAGAAAATCATTAACAGTATCTGGTTTAGAAGAGCCACAGAATACAGACACAGGGAAAGGTGATTTATCAACAGTCTCCTCAATTTGACAAAGAAGGGGCAAAATTGTTTATTAGAACTTTTATGCAAAGGCAGCCCATTAATATTAAATAGCAAATTTAATTTACCATTATTTACAATTCAACCTTTTTTTATTTTTTCTTTAAAACCTGTCAATAATCCAAAATAAATCATTTCCCCATTACTCAACTGTTTAGCAGGAAGACATTGAGGAGTTCTTAATAGGGTACGAGCATCATTAGGCAGTGAATGATATGGTTTTAAAATTTTGAGAATATTATTTATTAAGGCGCGAGATGCATTGTGCTTTATAAAACATGCACCAAGGTTTTTTTGAAGGTCTGTATCATCATCAATAGGAATCAAAGATTTCGATATATCAGCACCTATTTCATCGCTATCTGAAAAATCAACACTGGTTGCAATATGATCAGAATCAATTATGCTATGGATACTCTATGTAGAATTGAAACTAGTGGAAGAAATACTAGCACTTTCAGATGGAAAGGGGGTAAGATGCTGAGAATTTTCTAAAAGTTTTGTTTTTTGAAACTGGTGAATGGGGGGAAATGTAAATCTGCATAATCTAATGAATTATTTACTTCAGCAGTTCTAGAAATTTCTTTCATATGCCTGTCTACTTTGAAATTAATATTTCTATTTTTCTGCCAACGAGGCGAACGTTGAGCTCGGTACATATTTTTATATGGACACAAATTAATGCTGTCAAGTGCTAATGTTGAGTATTACAGGTAATAAGTTAAGTAAAAGAGGTTTAAAAGTTTAGGGAAAAAAATAAACATCACCTCATTTCAGCAAATACCTTTAACCTAGAGAAAAAGAAAAAAAAAAGCAATCATGAAAAATGTATACTGAATTGCTTTCAAATGCAAAACAATTATTCAACTGATGTAGATGCATATGGGCAAAGGCAGAAAAACGTGAATAAATAAATAATTAATAGCGCGGGGGCTTAAAAACCACTTTACATCCATCAAGGTAAGTGAAACACATAATTGTAACACAAAAGTAGAAAATTAAAGAAATATATAAAAAATGTCAGAAAAATATACCGATTAAAAATAGTGAGATTTGAGCCAGTAGAAAATTAAAATACCGCAATTTAGGAAGATGACGCAATACTCCGTCAACGGAAGTATAAAGGCGTCAAAATAATAGTAAAAATAAAATTTAAGAAATAAAAAGAGTGTCGGAGTACATAATAATGTATAATCGACAATAATTAAATAAGAAATTGCATTAAGGTATCCGACTGTGTTCGGAGACATTTTTTTGAAAAATAACTTGTATATATTTTTTAATGTTATTTTTCAACTGCATAAATAAAGGCTAAATAATTGATTTTAAAACTCTAGAACGCTAGTTTTTCATTCAAAAGGCGGTATGTTTTGATTCAAAAGACGGTATGAAAATAACTCGTTTGAATGTAAACAAAGCAATGAAAAGAGGGATGCTATTGCCAATTTTCGAAATGATAAAGATTAATAATACTTTTAAAAAGAGACTTCAAGTCTAATTTATTAATATAAGAAATCGTAAAAATTATTAGAATGAATTAAAAATGTACTTTAATTGAGAAAAACGAAAGAAATCTACAACTTCCAGTTTCGGAATGCAACTTTCGGTCTAGATTTTAGCTTGTGACTCGGTAATAAAACAGCTGCAACTCCATTTGCAATTGGCGTAGAGTAAAAAGCGAGACAACTTCAGAAAGCCGATTAAACAGGCTACAAAATTAAGTCATAAAGTCGAAAACGACGATTTTTAAGCAGTCGGATACCTTAACGAGTGAAATTTCAGCATAGTTAAAAATTGATTGATGTGGTAGAAGTCATGACGCTATGGCGGCCATGACACTTCAAATAGGCCGTTTAAGCAGAAAAATAAAGTTACTCATAAAAAGTTAACTACAGACTCAATCAACACAAAAATTATATGAAATAAAACGTGACGATGTTTAGATTAAAAATAATCAGGTTTAGATCCCGATTCAAAAAGAATAAACATGGATTACAAAGGATTGTGAAAATGCACTGACGATATCTCAGAGCCGCCATGTTGGCTAATGGCCACCATGATAGTTGAGAAAATGAAAATATGCAATAAAATGAAAACTGACCACATTAAAAACACAGGAAATGTGTCAAAATAATCAGGATATAATTCTGAATACGAATAATATAAAGTTAAATGGCAAAATAATAAAATTCCGCATACCTAAAAACACAGTTACACATTACATAAATACGACGTTATCCAAGTAACCACCATAACTATCTTAAAAAGTAACCAATTTACACATAAAATATATGAAATTGCATGCACTTTGAAACAATTCAATAATACTAGTTAGTAATTCCTCCAACACGTTATACGTCTTCCAAATCAAATTACAAATCTATATTATTTAAAATATTAATTTAAGTTGATCTTAAATTATATTTGAAATCATTTGCAAGGTAACAAAAGTTAAACAGCACACTAAATTATTCAGATTCATAACCACACTTCTAGCCAGGTTGTTTATAACTTAAAAGTAATCAAAAATTTTTATTTCACTAAATTCATTCTTCCATAGAAAAAAGGATGTTTTTTTCATCAGATAATTTCTTTTCATGAATTATTAATTCATGAATAAGACAACATAAAACAAATCATTTAGTTCAAATTTCAGTATCGAATATATGCTGATAAGTTAGTACTTAGAAATACTATGAAGTCATACTAGTAATGAAATTATACACAATTATATAAAGTAAAGTATTTACTTACCGACGATGTTAATGCAAATTGCAAAGGCCGTGAAACTGGAGAGTCGCCTGTAGCCGGTAGCAAAAGAAGAAAAGATTGAAAAGAAAAGAACAAGTCCAACGTTTCTTCACAGCGCCATCTATGAGACGATTCTACATTTGCCTTGGCGACCAATAACCAATCATCTAAAAAGGAATCACATCGCCGATGACGTTTCTCCGACCTTTTGCTATTCTTCTGATAAAGGAAGGTCACAGAGCGATGTCGGGACGAGCTTAAAACGATTCATTTGAAATGTGCCGATCATTTACCAATCAAGGCGACGCTTGGCCAACTATTTACCGATCAGTCTTTGCTGCCTGGGTATAGAGTTCAAAGGATTTTTTACATTTTGGGGGGAACGTAACGTTTACGTTAGCGACATAAAGTAATAAAAAGACTAGATTTGAAAGAATATTTACATTTCTTGGGGAAAGTAAGTGGCAATATTTGTTGAAAAAAACGGAGCTGGACATATGAAAAAATATGGATCCCAAGGCCTCACGTGATCTCACTTCTCTCCGCCCGGGAATATCCCATTATTCAAGATTGCCCGTGCAAAGCCGGGTCGTGCAGCTAGTCTACTCTATTAAAATTCGAAGGTAAACAAACGTATGTATGTACGTATGTCCCTCTATCTTCTCACGAACCGCCGAACGGAGAAGCGCGCGGAAGGTACCAAAAGATGGGGAATAATCCAGGGAAGCCATTTCGGCCATTTAAATATCGAAATTTTAATTAGTGAAAAAGATATTAATTAAAAACTAATTGACAACAATGCTTTTCATTGTTTCGGATACTTTACAACAATACTTTTCATTGTTACAGCGCAATTCAAAATTTATTTTATTGTTGAGGTCGTTTACTTTAAAGAACATTCTTACAACAACAATAAAAAAGTGACGCTGACAGAAAAAAAAATGTATTGTTGAAAGTGTATAAATTCTTTTTTTATCCCGTGATATAACATCCAACAAAATCATTTTAACGAAATTAAAAGGGGTGTTTTGTTTCTGTAAAGTTATGTGCCGAAAGATATAGATTAGTTATGTTAGAGATTTTAGTATTCATTATGATTTGATCAAGTTTAAATGATTTGTAGGAACTTCTATTTAAATGATATTTGGAAGTTACCTATTTTGCTTTCAATTCTCTTCCAGCACGATGCCTAAAGAAAAAAGAATTACAGGGGACACTTCAATGGTGAGGAGCCAGTTAGAAACGTGAAGGAGAGTTAGTTGAAACCCAGAAAAGTAAGCCGGATTAGTCAACTATGGCACAACGTGGCCAGGAGAGAAGAACGAGGAAACTAAGAAGAACAAAGAATAGCCGTTAGCCAGTAAATGGCGAAACTTAAGATGGGAGAAGAAGCTGAAAGAAACAAGAAACAAATGAAATAGCCGATTGGCAAGCTAATGGCAGTGCCAGTATGAGAAGAAGATGCAGAAACAGATGAACAAGATAGCGATTAGGCAGTAATAGGACAACAGTAATAGCAGAGAAGAGCCGAACAGAAACAAAGAAAATAATGCCGATTGACTAAAAAATGGCACATTGTCGGCAGAAAACCAATAACAGACGACAAAGGAATAGCTTGATTATCAATAGCATGCTAAACATGCAAGAGAACATATCTAAACATGTGATTGAAGGACAAAATCACCATCAGATACAGCTTTTTTATGCACATAGAACATTCTGAACTGAAGAACACAACTGTGAGAGTGGACAATCTCAATACAAGAGAGATTGAGATGTTCCGGAATGAAAGAAAAGAATACAGAGAAATTTACACTCATTGTTTCAATAATGGAAATAAATTGAACTGACATTTATCCAGTGGAAATGAAGAGGATAAGGCTCAGAAAGAGATTATCAATTGTTGCATTTCAAAAATATTACATAAGGATCGTACCAGTGCTTCAGTGGATGCACAGATTGACCGTCTAAAGAAGGAGGCGTTGCTTCAGAATTCACTGGGGGGCCAAATCAAGGACCTCTATCTACCCCAGCTAGAAGCAGGAGTGAAAACACTAACACAACACACTTCCAGCAATATTATAAACACACATTAGGCAGTAACCTGCATGTTGACCTCAGGTATTGTTGATTTAACCCATGCACCTCCACGAGGAGCTACAGATCGGCGGTAATGCGATAAAAACAATCTTGTTTACAAAAAACCTGCAAATCTGTAGCTGCAGGTGGCGTTGGAGACGCTTAAAACCGCAAATTGGCGTTAATACATCAGTACAAAACCGCCAAATGTGGCGTTAATAGCTAGAAAGTACAAAACCCCTAAATTGAGCGGTTAATACGTAATGCAAAAATCCAATCTGGCATTAATACGCAAATACAAAACCGCTAAATTTGGCGCACTTAAAACCGCCAAATCTGTAGCCTCGGCGTTAATACGTAGTACCGGCATTGTCACGTGACCTCAGGTATTATTCGATTTAGCCGTGCAGCAGTCCGACATGCAGCTAGCAGTCTAATATAATTCAGGAAGGTAAACAAGACGTATTATATAGTAGATATCGTCCTTCTATCTTTCTCATGAACCGCCAGACGGGCGCGGAAAGTACCAAGAGGGATAGGATTCAAGAATCATACTTTCGCCTTTTAAATATCGAATTTTAATTAGGTGAAAGAAAAATTAATTAAAACATATTTACAACAATGACTTCATGTTTCGGATGCTTATAACAATACTTTTCATTTTAGCTGAATTCAAAATTTATTTTATTATTTGAAGTCGTTTACTTTAAAGAACATTGATACAACAAAATAAAAGGTGGCCAACGTGCAAATAAAAAAAATGTATGTATCACGTATGAGAAACCTGAAAGTGTATACGTCAATAATGTGGATAGAGTTTTGTTGTTGGTATATGATATATACGAAACAGGGAAAATTAAATCGCTCATATGGGGTTTTACTAAATATTGTTTTCTATGAATTTCCTTTTAGATTTCATGTGTATATATAAACTGGAGGCAGTGCATAGAAGAAAAATACAGTTCCGATCTTTAGACTGGTGATCTTATTCCTTCCAATGCAGTCAGAATCAGAAAAATAATTCCGAAATCATGTTTACAAATAAAGATATTTTGCAATTTTTAAAAGTATATTTTTGAAGCCTGCGACGGAATGATTAGAACCGCTCTTTTCTCTTTTTATTTAGGAGAAATGTTCGGCATGTGTCAAATTACTAACTTTCTCTCAACGGGAATGACGCATTATCGAGAAAGTCCGTGCAACGCCAGTGCGTCAGCTAGCTAGTAGTAGGGATTAAATTAGAAAAAACGCATGGCACAGGTTGATACTATTGAAAATATGTTTGCACTTTAAGTTGGTGTAAAAGAAGTGATTTTCTGTTAGTTTCGGAAGGATTTTGTGCATAGGAAAACACACATACGAATTTCCAGTTAATTTTATTACAGTGTCAATTTCTTACTAAAAGGTTTTAAAACGTTGACTCCAAGGTGCACATTTCCACTGCCTCAAAGAAAGTTTGTGTCCCAAATTTCGTTGCTCCAAATCAGCGGTCTATCCTGTGCGCCACTAACATTACATTCTCCTTTATTATAGTAAGATAGATAGATGTGGAACTTTAAAATCTATTTTTCTCGAACTACAGAGGTTCATTCTTTTTTACGGACACAAAGTTGAATTATATTTTATCCTTGACATTAATTAAGCATGAAATGTTAAAATAGGCCATTTATTAAATGTTAAAACCGGCATTTATTAAATATTTATGAAATAGAGACATTTATTAAATGTTAAAATAAGGACATCTATTAAATGTTAAAATAGGACATTTTATTAAATGTTAAAATAGAATAAAATTTTGTAAATGTTTTATTTATTTGACATTTATTAAACAGTTAATTTATTTGACATTTGACTAAAATCATAAAAGTATATTATTAAATGTCAAAATAGGGGCATTAATTCAAATGTTAAAATAGAACATTTATGGAATGTTACAATAGAACATTTATTAAATGTTAAAATAGGATATTTATTAAATGTTAAAATGAAAAATTTTATAAAATAGAACACTTCATCCCGAAAGTGTGCAAAATTTCAGAACTTCAACACCAGGAAATGAGTGAAAATCGATTACAAAATTCTAATTTTACAAGCGTGGAAAGATGATTAAGAAAAAGAATGCAAAAATAATTAAAATACTCTGCTTATATACTGGTCTCTGAAATCTAACAATAGGGTCAGCCAATAGATCTTCTATAGAAAACCTTCTTTCCTTTCTTAGCTACATACGGATGTGCACATCAACCAACCAATGTAGGCGAAGAAGAATCCGCTTGATATTGTGTGGATCTGCATCTGTGAATTTGTAGTGGACCAGTGATCTCTGCACCATTTCGTAGATGTCATTCTGGAAAAAACATCAAACGAACAATTTGCATTCTCGTGAAAACATGCGCTCACGTAGATGATCAAGTTATATTGCTTTTATGAAAAAATGGTATAATCAATGGCGTAGCGAGGATAAGTGGCGCCCATTAATCTTCAACAGGTTTTTCACCCTTGCTCAGTGACTGAGTTTTAGGCGACGCCAGAGGGAAGGTATGTTTTCGTGCCCTAATCACCTAGTTCAAAAGTGAAAGCGACGTAAAATGAGTTAAAATTTTGTCATCACGGCCAGTGACGTAGTGGGGAGGTAATGTGGCAGACTAAGGAGTATTCTGATTTATTTTTTTATCCCAGTCGTCACCAGTGACTTAACATGCGTAAATAGTGTCAGTGAGTATATAATTATTTTTAACACTCACCATATCTTTAAGAAATTTCATAAATGCAGTAAACTAAGTAGGCTCATGGCGCCCTAAAGGCTGGCTCCAGCAGCATGTATACTAAGGTGGATCAGAAACTCAAAGTGTGGATAAAATAATTGGCATGGAATTGCAAAAGTTGTCTTTTAAGTGCTCACTACTTGTAATACAAAGTTCTTCAACTTTGTTTAATATCTTCCGGTGTACAAGACGCTTAAATATTTGCAAAAAATGTTTTTTTGACTTTCGATTAAAATTAAAATGTATGTGTTAAAGAGCGGTTTACCGAGGGACAAATGTAGAGGAGAGGGCGACGTAATCTAAAAAATACCAACGAAGTGGAAAATTATATTACTCAAAAAAATATCGTGTTTATTTAGATATCACATTTGTAAATTGTTACAAGAGTGATACATGTAAATACCAAAAGACATGAAAATTCCACTTGCCCCAGGCGATTGATTATAGAAGATCAAATGTAATGAGAAAATGTTTATTGGAGAAGAGGATAATTGCTATAAAAAGAAGAGAAAAAAAAAGAAAAGAGACGGAAGCCAAAGAATAAAACGTAAAATGTTTAAGATACTGATGCTGCTCATGCTCAATCAGTAAAATACTTAAGAAATCAACACTATGTCATAGATTCTTGTATACAGATACAGGATGTAATTACCTTGGGAATATCGATGTAAAATCGTTTGGGTTTTCCCTACCTTAGCAATGTAATGCCAGTCGATACGGAATTTAGATAGCTGGGTGATTTTGCTAGTGCTGTTCTAAAACATTGTACACGACGGAGGCTGCATGTAGTAGATCTGAAAATAAAATTCATGGTGGCAATAAAAAGCTTTTAAAATGCAGTTGAGAGTCTATAAGTTAGCAGTGTCTCAAGTGCTGCTTTTCAATCGGATTATGATATTTCAGTGGGAGAAAAGACAACACAAAGTAATTAAGAAGGACAAAAGTACTACTACCGAAAGACCACGAAAG